>JAEBUS010000038.1:403564-515283 GCA_023014475.1 Amanita pallidorosea
TCTTGGTGCAATGCTATGTACCAACCAGCACATAAGATAGGCATGTGACAATAAATGTTGGCATGTGTTAAAGGAATGTGGCATGTGATGAAAGCAATAGACATGTGATAAAAGTGATAGGGTTTTACATAAGCATAATTGAGGCATGATTGTAACACTTACTGTACTGGTTGAGTCCTGGCAAGTTATGGTATTCTAGAAGCACTTTACACTGCCCCCATTTCTGTTATGTGGATTTCATTAGCATTCAGCACAAGTGAATGTTTAACATGGTATCTATACACAGCTGGTGTAACCAGTGGCTGGGGAAAGAATTATGACATGACAATAGATGAGATAAAAAATAATGTTATTGATGTATTTGGTGGTGTGAGCAAGTCAAGGGAGCAGGGAGACAGGCAGGAGCAGTGCATGTTTCAGCAACTAAATGTCAGTCACATGGAGCATACAAGATCAGGTACCCTTTCCATAGGAGAATAAAATTATCTTTTTTTACACAGTTGTATCATTGGTCACAACCAGTTTAGCTATTAACTGGTTGCTGAATCAGTCATTTTGACTTGGTAAATCCTCAAACCATACTAATAGAAGTCCACTTCTCCATTTATCCAGAATTGTATGTAGGAGTGACATGGGTTTGTTGGTCATATGTTGCGCCACTATGTGACAGCCACTCAGACAACACAATTAGTGTTAAAAGCACTAGAGCTTAAGCATAGAAGTAGGTGTGATAGTGTGGCTGGCAGGTGTGTTTGCACACATTTGGCAAGGTGCATTACAGGAGATCCCAGTATCTTAGTTCAGCATTACTTGTAGGGTAAGGGAAACTTGAAAGAAAGGGCTATATCTCAGGAAGTTCTTTGTTTATTTATGTTTGTATACCATCAATAGAATTGGATTTGCCCCCTCTACAACTTTTGTTAATAGAGCATGTCATGAATATGACTTTGGTACATTGGAGTGCAGTGGCTGTGCTAAAAAATGCGGAATTCTGATAATATATTGCAATTATCTCTGTGAATACCAGGTTTACACTTATTTGGTTTTCATATTCTTAGTCAGATTCATCCCCTCTACATATTTTGTTAATAGGTCATGTGACAATTCTCACTTTTCTAACTGTGTGAAATTGTGACAAGTCTTGCGACATGTGAGAAACTCTAAGTTGTGGGAAAATGGATATAGGCATGTGCTTACATATACAATCTTATGTAATCTACTTACATCACATTACATGGCTTACTAATATGTATTACTAATCAGTTTTCGAGGAGGGGAATGGGGGTTCAGTGAGCATGGCTGGCTGTCCTTATATACCTTTCAGGTGTGCACAGACCATCTGCTCAATGGTCATGTGATATGTGACTTGTGACTTGTGACTAATTCTTGTTGGAATGGTGCCAACAGCACAGACCATTGATAAATATGTGTAAATATATATCAACAAGCTTAAAATAGCAGAACTACACTGTCTTTCTGCTATACTTGGGCATAATCCTATTAGATTCCTACTGAACTCCTATTAAAGTCCATTGGACTGACTCCTACTCACTCCGATTACAGTCCGATAACTCCAATAGGACTCTTATCAGACTGTAGTAAGATTTCTCTGCCATTTCTAGTGAGAATCCTATGTATCAGATTCCTATAGGATTCCTATATGATTTGTCGGATTCCTATAGGAATCTTCAACTACTGGGGGGGAGTGTAATGACCTCAAAACCTGAGGCACGAAAACGACGAGACTTTGAAAGTGAAACCGTGGGTATGATATGATATTTTCTACTACGAAACAAGATGGTTTATATACATTTTTACTATCTACCGAAGCGATGGAACTCTGAAACTTTTTCTGTATCCCGAGGTGCGTGTGTCTTTTACTGTCCCAATCCGTGCTTTTGAAAGGCGTCGTCCGATGCGGCTTAGTATACGAGCATTTTCATCGTTTTTTCCTCCGGTGTGTAACTCCGTAGTGGAACCCTGATCGTATTGGCGCTGTCCCTAAGGGCGTCTCGAATAGGTGTGCGACGGCCGTTGATCGACTTCCGGCGTCCAATTGCTAAGCGCTAGGGTATTCACTAGTGACCGTGAGCCGGTTGCCGGAATGCGACCCTTTTACGCTCGATGTAGCCGTCCGGTTGTATTCGTTGATCGACGCAATAGTCCGTGAAGTTTTCTTTTGGCTAAATAGTTTTTTCCGTCGATCGTATACGGATGCGGCTAGCGGCTATCGATCGCGGTACTCGGAGGCTGACCTGCCTATTGCGGAAGTGGCTGTGCGGACTGCGGCGCAACTCCCAATGCGGCATGTGCGGTTGTTTAGCGCGAAAGCTCGGACGTTGGTAATGCGACGGTTTGCAGATGAAGCTTCTACGGTTGCGCGGCTTGCGCTGCGAGTGTGCACGCGGAGAACCAATATGCGACGCTGTGGACCTTGTTCGGAGTCAGTCAGATAGTTAGTGGCGGGCTCAGTGCATGTGTATAATCCCGGTGACGGTAGGACTCCTCTCGCATAGCATGACGCATATACGTGACGATGTCACTACACGGTCACAGCGGGACACCGCTCATCAACGCCATGACTTTATAGAGCGGATTCACTCTCGCAACATCCCACCAAGCCTGCAAATATTGCTGGGCACACGATAGGTTGAGATTGCAGATGGGTATAGGTTCACTTTTCCAGTGTACCGAGGGCACTGTTCCAGGGGCACATCATTAAGTGGGATATCTGAGTCTAAATCTGGATTTTCTTGCAAATACAAGAAGCGCGAGATTAGCGCTGGGAGCGATGGGATATCCAGATAGGCTGCGAGGGGTAAAACTTTGCGTGGAATGCGTGGTACTAGGAAATACGAGATTTAGTACAATATCGCTACTATTGAAAAATGTGGGCAAGTACCTGCTCTACGAGAAAGCTGGACTTGCGCAATGATATCTTGATTGTCAACAGCTCCTCCATCATTGTCGTCATCGTCATCCTCAGTAATGTCAACAATACCTTGTTCGTGGGGTCGGGGGTCATTGTGACCTGCCCAGATAGAGCTGTCGAGCATCCCACGGGCCCTAAAATCAACGGTACATGCGGCGAGCTTGTCAAGCTGCTGATTGGTGAGAAGCATCTGCCCGAGAGCGTTAAAGCGGCTTGATTGTCGCCAGGGTCCTTTGACATCTGTGATGTGTCGCGATTCCGTGATTGATGAACAAAGCCCATTCGGGGCACCAAATTTTTGGATCATGTATCAATAGTGTTTCAAGGAGTGCTGACGTGGGAGGTTGAACCCATCTGGTTGTATACCTGTGTCTTGGAATATTTTGCACTCCTCAAGGAAGTCCACAAGCAGATCGTCAAGCTTCTTTAAGTCATCTTTTGTGATGACATCTCATTGAACTACGTAACAGAAGTTAATAAACTTCATGATTGATCTAACCATTGCCGGCAGGACATGACCGATGATTGCGGGTAATATAACTTTCATCAGCGTCTTGGAGTCATTGCCGGTCCATTGCTTGAACCCACGGCCTTCAGGGAAGCGACGAAGGCCGGTAAAGAGTGGTACAGCCGCAATTCTATATAGACGTGAAAGAAATGGGGTGATGGGTCAAATGTTGGACAAACCGTCTGTCAATGTCTGCCAAAATTTTTTTGGCATCCCGGGACATATTTTTCATGCTTGATGTATGCTTCTACCATGTAATGAGATGGTCCATGAAATGAAGTTCCTTTGATTAGTTGATGCAAGATGTCAACTGTGATGATTGAATGAATATCGGCATGGGGGAAATTGAATGTAAATGGCTGTCATCGAGTGTCAGACATAGCAGTAATGATGATTTCAGGGTTTACGCACCATGATGCCTGCAACAATCCTGTAGTCAAACCACAGCGCCTTTTCATCCAATGCCCCCATAAGTGCCTCCGTCAGCTCATGTGTTCGTCGTCCACCATTTCCATCGAGTTTTTTGCTTGGTGCAGTACATCTATTTTGAAATTTCAGTATTTATATACTAGTCTGACAAGAAAACGATGTACAGTGGACACCAACCCTGCACTATGCAGCAGAGCAAAACCTGCTCTGGGTAATCTGCTATGTATGCACCCAAACCACAAAGCGTGTGTCGATAATGGCCATCAGCATAGTGTACTAAGATAGGTTCAGCCATTCCTGCCTTTAGTGGCTCCAAGATATGCATGAGTGACGCATGAAAAATTCTTTGGCGGAAGCATCGGAATTCTTTGCTATCTTCATGTTCACGATCCGCTGTGCTCTACTGTTAGATTTCTTTTTACATATGCTGAAAACATACTTTTTGGTATAGCTAGAAATGCAATCAACGAGACGCCATTTTGATGTGCTTGGCGTACATTATTGTGTATCAAGCCGTTTGACATATAAAGAGGATAGTAGTCATTCTGACCAGTTGCAACTGATACTGTGGTTTTGTCGCTCCCTAGTATTATGGGGCAAAATGTGGCCCCATGATTCCAATTGTTGCAGGCCAGGATATCCTTCAAGACTTTTAGTTAAAAGGGGAGCAAGTTAAAAGCGACGCACTGATTGCTCCCAGGCCCATTTGCCAGACATAAAATCTTGATACTGCCGGTTATTAGTGTTCTTTATTGAAACAAATAACAGCAGCGCAAGCCACTAGCTAAGTAAGGTTTCAATTACTTACATTCTTAGCTAAGGTTGCCTTAGTTAATAGGTTGTTTAGTTGTAAAACTGAGGGGATAGTCGCTCAGAACACCCTCCTTATATGTGTTTCAGAAACCCTAACCTAAGTACAGTGTAATCTACCTATTACATAATATCGGTCCCTAAAACGAGTCATTCTGAGTCTTCATCTATTTATATTCCTTCTATGATGTTCTATATGACATCATTTCCTTCTATATGACATTGTATGAGTCATATGACTCAGTGTGAGTCATTATGAGTCATAATCATGAGTCATTGTGACTCCAAATGAGTCATAATTATGAGTCATTATGACTATAAATGAGTCATAACTGTGAGTCATAATTGTGAGTCATAAGTCACATGACTAATATTATGTAAGCTATTTATGATTAAATATGAAACACTTAATTAATAGTTATTCAATCTTATCTAATTAGATAAGATATAGATAAGATATAGATTAGATAAGATGTTCATTACATTAGTTATTGTAATGAATGTAACTAATCTAATGTAACTATTATAATAACTGTCAGAGTTTCGACACTCCCTTGTTGAATATTTTATCAATTGTGTATACCACATAACTCAAGCATTTTATTATGCTTATTCAACATAAGGTTCTTGGTTAAGATATCAGCTGCTTGATCTTCAGTTTTTATATAATAGAGATCAACTAAGTCTTCTTTCATGCATTGTCTGATATAATGATATCTTACATCCATGTGTTTCATTCTTTGTTCTTGAGCTGGATTAGAAGCCATGTAAATAGCTGCTTGATTATCCATTATCAAGGGAATGGATTGTATATCACATCCAAGTTCATTGAACAAATTCTTTAACCATGATATCTGTCTGCATGCATCTGATGCAGCCATGTATTCAGCTTCTGTTGAAGATAATGCTATTGTTTTTTGTTTAGCTGATTTCCAGTATACTGGTGCTCCTGTTAATTTTACAACCATACCAGTTGTTGACTTCCTATCAATTGGATTTGAAGCCCAATCAGCATCAGCATATACAATTAAACCATAAGCATCACGACCATCATATTTTATACAATAATCTAATGTGCTTCCAACATATTTGATTATGTGTAATGTTTTATTAATGTGATCCATTGTAGGATTGCTCACAAATTGTGACATTAATATCATAGCATAAACGATATCTAATCTAGTACACATTGCTAGAAATAATAATGATCCTATCAACTGTTGATAGTATGTGATCATTTCAGGTGTAGCTTTGCCTTCTATTTGTTTATTTGGTACATAACCAGCTGGTAAAGGAGTATTAACTGGTTTTGCATTATACCATTTTTTAAAAGTTTAATAGTTAACTTGAGAACCATTTTATCAAAACTTTTTTTGCTCCGATTCAGAGGTATACTATAGTACATTATCTCCCTGCAATATCTAAGGAATTGGTGGGCCCATTGTGGAGATAAAATGCCCAAAAGTTGGGCACATATAAACTTTGTGACATATTGTGACTGGGTTCATTTACGCACCAACCTTGAACATCCTTTGGCATATTTATGTATCTTTCACCCAGGGTGACTCACCAACAGGTTCTCAAATGTGTTGGCCACAGTTCACACTTTATGCTCAGTGTAAATAATGAGTGTAACCTAATGAGAGCTCACATTACACTGAACATTGAGTGGTCAAATTAGCATGATCCAATGAGTGGTCACATTATGCTCAGAGTAATCTAATGTCTGGTCACCTTACGCTCAGCGTAATCTAATGTCTGGTCAGCGTAATCTAATGAGTGGTCACCTTACGCACAGCGTAATCTAAGGTCTGGTCACCTTACGCTCAGCGTAATCTAATGAGTGGTCACCTTGTGCTCAGCATAATCTAATGAGTGGTCACCTTACGCTCAGCGTGATCTAACATTTGGTCACCTTACACTCAGCATAATCTAATGTCTGGTCACCTTATGCTCAGCGTAATCTAATGTTTGGTCACCTTACGCTCAGCGTAATCTAATGTCTGGTCACCTTAGGGTTGATTGGGACTCGTAGGATGATGTAGGATGGTAAACCCTAGCTTAACCCTAATGGACCCTAACCACCCAGGGTTTCCATATATGGCAATGTAAAGTCATACAATGTCAGGCTGAGTGTGGTCCATCCAAGACAGATATGGCTGTGGTGCAATGTCAGGGCAAGCAGTATCCGTCCAAGTAGGACACTGCTATGATGTAATGTCAGGCTTAGTGGTATCCATCCAAGTGTGACACTAGCACTGTTGGACTTGGATGGATACCGCTGTGCCTGAGATTGCATGACAGCAATGTCACACTTGGACGGATAGTGCTCAGCCTGAGATTGCATGAGAGCAATGACACACTTGGACGTGACAGCAATGTCAGGATGAGCAATATCTGTCCAAGTGTGACACCGCCATCATGCAATCTCAGGTGGCGCCCTATCCGTCCAAGTGTGACACTGCTGTTATGCAATTTCAGGCTGAGCGCTATCCGTCCAAGTGTGACACCGCTGTCATTCAATCTCAGGCTGAGCACTATCCATCCAAGTAGGACAAGGTATGATGTAATGTGAGGTTGACCAGTATCCGTCATCTGAACACCACATTTGTCCCTTGACCAAGGGCATCTCTTCAAGAAGGACTTGAGGAGAGAAGTCGGATGGATTGCTCAATCGATCACGGCTGAGGAATTGGTAGAGATTTGTCAGGCTCAGCAAGCCCAGCTCCTCGGACGTCAAGTTGCAATGCTGCTTGCATGGCAAAACCTGGAAGACAAGAAGGTCGCGTGGGTCAAAGACATTCAGAAGCGATTTGACGGCCACCTCATTCATTGGGACAAGAACTCGAAGCGATTCGATGGTCAGCCGATCAATGACTTGGAACCCTACGACCTCCACATGATTCCCATCATTTTGCAAGATTGGGAACTCCAGGTGCTAGCAAATTTGATGGGCGACACTATGTTGAAGAAGCGGGACGGTTCTTTGGGTGATATCACGAGCGAGGTAACTTTCATTTGTTCATCAACACGAAAAGATTAAGCTAACGACACTCAGAAATTTTATATTTATTATTGGCTCAACATGGTGTATCCGATTGGCACGAGCGACAACAAGCGCAAAACATTCCCCAAGTTTCAATCAAAGGAAGAGTGGGAAGCAAAGCCAGGCAGCAAACTCGCAATGTTGATCAAGATATTGCAACATTTGCTTGCAGTGGACGACGTCGAGCACATGACGGTAAATAATGAGGAAGTCTCATTCCTGACTCCGCCTGCCAACCCGCAGTCGCGCAAGAGGAAGATACTCGTTTACTACAAGTATCCCACGTCGACCGATACCGTTCGAACAGCGCTGGAGGTCAACAGCATCATGCCGATCATCATCAATGGCAAGTCGTTGATCAAGCAGCGCGATCAAAGTGTCCAGCGCTTCATCAGGAGCGACGACGTGGACAAACACATCCTCTTGTTCTCGAGAGTAGGCGCAGCTGGATTAAACTTGGCTTGCGCAGATGTCGTGATTCTTTATGTAAGATTTCTTGAGACCTGTTATCACAGAACTGACCACTTCTCAGGATACTGTGTGGAGTGATCAACTCACACATCCTCATCCGTCACCGGTGCCATTGACAAAAGTGGAAATGCCAGATCACTTCGAAGGTGACCCAAGTCAGGTGGACAACTGGTTGAGAACCATGGAAGTCTATTTTATGCTGGCACAGGAAACAACAGTCTGAAGATGTATTGTCATCTGTTTGTATTGCACCAGAAAAGGCAAAGGCAATTGCACAGGTGAATGGGCTGGAGTAAAGCTCCAAGAAATCCAAAAAGCGGATGAGGATTACAAAGGGAAGCACGCATGTGCTCCTACAAGATATCCTTCAGACTTGACATGGGCGGAAGTAAACAATGGGCATCGAGCTCCGTTACAGCCTGAAGATCAGCCGTTGCAGTGGACTCGTCCCCCCAATACTGCAAAATACCCATGGACCACCTGGGCAGCATTCAAAACAGAAATGCATGAGTTCTTTATGTCCACCAAGACCAAACAACATGCAACAGATAATTTGATGAAATTAGAGCAATGAAATACTCCTATCAAGGATTATATCATCAAATTCAACGCGCTGTCACCTTTGGTGGGCTGGGGACAAAATGCTCTCAAAGACCATTTCCTGAATAGGATCAATCCTGCACTAGGAGCCGAATTGATCAGGCATGGGAACTTGGCAGACAATGCATCCTTGAAAATGATTCAGGATCGGGCTGTGCAGTTGGCACGGGTTTATCATAGGGCAAAAGAAGCATATGGCAAGAAGAAAAGCTGTAATGAGTATAAGGAAACACCAGTGGCTAAAGAAAGCAAGGCCCCAATACAGCATAGCATGCCCACCATGTCAACATCTAGCAGAGATCCAAACACTATGGATGTGGACAAAGCAAAACAACGCATGGGGGCATGCTACAATTGTGGCAAAGAAGGGCACTTTGCCAGGGACTGTCCAGAACCATGGAGGTTCAATAAGAAAGAAAAAGGAAAGGGCCATATTTGGGAGATGAAGGTGGAAGAGCTCACAGAGGAGCAATGGAAGGAGTATGGCAAGGAGAAGGGTTTTGGCAACAGCCAGTAGGCAAGCGCTCCACACTGCTGGCTGATAGAGTTTCGATCTCGGACAATGATTCTTGTATTAGTATACCTGAATTGTTATATGAATGTTCATCATATGTCCATCAGGTTTGAAACCTAAGTGTGAGCGCAAAACCCAGGATAAAAACATGGTCACCCGCATGGGTGTTAAGAAGAATTTGGCAACAGGACAAGGACACTGCAGTGTGGTGTCTGAAGGAATGGGTTCATAACAAACAACTTAATGAGGCGAGTGTTGTCAAAGCTACAGGATGACAAGAAATGAATTTAAAAGGAACCATTACGACAATGGATACTGGGGCACAAATCAATGTTGTTGCACTAGTAGATTCAGGATGTACAGGATCTTGCATCAGTATGGAGTTTGTGGAGAGGCACAAACTTAATAAACGAAAATTTCTTTGACCAATGCCGGTTTACAATGCAGATGGGACCCGGAACACATTAGGAAGTCTGGAGTACATGGTTCAGTTCAAGTTACAAATAGGAAGCCATGAAGAAATTATTGAATGCGGGGTTGCAGGGCTAGGAAAAACTGACATCTTCTTGGGACATGACTGGTTGCAACACCACAATCCTGTAATGGATTGGAAAAAGCAGGAAGTATGGTTCACTAGATGCCCAGGAACGTGCTGGGACCATTCCCATGTTGACAACCCCAAGGATGAAGTAGATCATATGGAACCACTGGAAGAGGGCAAAAAACTTTTAGCTGTACATATTGGAGAACCCGAACTCCCACTACGGTTGGTAGCAATGGATATCACGGCTAAAGAAGCTGATGCAGCAAAGAAGTGTTCACTGGAGGAAGTGGTTCCAGAGCACTACCTCGGACACTGAAAGGTTTTCGAAAAAGAAACTTTTGATGAACTGCCACCAAGATGTCCTTGGGATCATGCGATTGAGTTAATATCTGGATCTAAGGCAGTGGATTGTAAAATTTATCCACTCAGTCGAGATGAGCAAGCCCAGTTGGATGAATTCCTGAAGAAAACTTGGAATTGGGACGCATTCAACCTAGCAAGTCGCCCATGGCATCTCCATTCTTTTTCATCAAAAAGAAGGATGGAAAATTTGAGATGACAATAAAAAATTGGTACCCATTACCACTTATTGGGGAATTGGTAGACAAGTTGTCACAAGCTAAGGTCTTTTCAAAAATGGATATCTGCTGGGGATACAATAACATCTGGATTAAGGAAGGCAATGAATGGAAAGCAGCCTTCCGAACTAACCGTGGATTATTTGAGCCCCTGGTCATGTTCTTTGGTTTAACAAATTTGCCAGCAACCTTTCAAACAATGATGAATGACATCTTCAGACAGGAAATTGCAGAAGGATGGGTTGTCATCTATATGGACGACATTTTGGTCTTTTCTAGGTCTCAAGAAGAACATACCAAACATGTGAATCATATTCTGGCAAAATTGGAAAACCACAAGTTATCCCTCAAGCCTGAAAAATGTTGGTTTGACCAGCCGCAAATAGACTTTCTGGGCTTGGTGATTAGTACCAACTCCATTCGGATGGAAAAAGGCAAGGTGGACGCCATTGCATCTTGGCCAGAACCGACCTGCAAGAAGGAATTACAGCAATTTTTAGGCTTTATCAACTTCTATCGATGTTTTGTACAAGGTTTTGTGCAGGTGGCTAAACCATTGACTAAGTTAACGGGCAAGGTTGACTGGTTGTGGATGGAGCTTCAATCTGGGGCCTTTCAGGGACTGAAAGACCTTGTGGCAAGGGAGGTTGTCCTCAATTCCTGATGACAAGGGATAATTTTGAGTTGAAGTGGATGCATCAGACTTTGCAATCGGCAGAATTTTGTCCCAACAAGGCAAGGATCAACTGTGGAGGCCAGTGGCGTTCATTTCAAAAGCCCTTAATGATGCTGAACGCAACTACAAAATTTATGACAAGGAGATGCTAGCTGTAATGCATGCATTCTACAAATGTTCTCACTACCTCAAGGGTGCCAAGGAGATAGTGGAAGTCCTGACAGATCATCAAAATTTGACATACTTCCAGAAGGCACAGAATCTGAACTGAAGACAAGCATGATGGATCACGGATTCGCAAGAGTACAATTTTGTCATTAAGCATCGATTGGGGAAGTCCAACTCGAAGGCAGACTTGTTATCCAGGTGAGCGGGACATGAGCGAGGTCAAAACAATAATGAGGGTGTTATTCTCCTGAAGGAACACCTGTTTGTACAACTTCTGGATGATGACCAGGCTGTTGATGAATTATTGAAGGATGTTGCAAAGATTCCAAAATGGCAATGGGAATCCCAAGTACATGAAGGATTGGAAAAGGGAGATCCAGATTATATCATCGACAAAGGAATAGTGCAATGGAAAGGACGGATTTACATACCCGCCAACAACCAGTTAAGAGGAGAACTGATTGGATTAATCCATTCATGGGGGCATTCTGGAGTTGTCAAAACACTAGAACTAATAACTCAAGACTACTGGTGGCCTAACATGTGCAAGGATATTGAGAAATATCTCCCAGGATGTGAAACTTGCCAAAGCGCCAAACCTGACTGACAAGCTAGAGCAGCTCCACTTCATCCAAACAAGACTCCTTCAGAACCATGGGAAATTGTGTCTGTTGATCTAATTGGACCTTTACCAGAATCAAAAGGCAATGATATGGTCATGGTGGTAGTGGACCGAGTCACTAAAAAGGCATACTTTCTACCCACAACATCCAGTATCACGTCACAAGGGGTAGCAATACTATTCCGTGATAACATATTCCGAGAGCATGGAATTCCCAGAAAGGTTATAAGTGACCGAGGACCTCAATTCGTCTCCAAGTTCATGGATGATTTATATGAAATGTTGGGCATCAAAGCAAACCATTCTACCACATATCACCCGCAGACAGATGGACAAATGGAAAGAGTCAATCAGGAAGTCAAGGAGTTCTTGACCATGTTTGTAAACCACCATCAAGATAACTGGAGTGACTGGCTGGCAGTGGTGCAGTTTTGCCACAATGATCAGGTACACGCATCAACAGGATATTTGCCATTTTTCATGAACAATGGACACCACCCCAACAAGGGATTAAACCCATTGCACACACCCATGGTAGTTGCAGTCAAGGAACTCACCAAGCAAGTCGAGGATGTACATGCCAAGGCAACGGAGGTGCTAAATAAAACCGCTGAAGTTATGAAAAAGCAGTATGATGAAAACAAGGCACCAGCACAAGAGTATAAACCAGGGGATAAGGTATACCTTAGCACAGAAAATCCCCCTACAATTCGTGCTACCAAAAAGCTCAATGGCAAGTTCATCAGTCCATTGGAAGTAGTGAAAAAGGTTGGTGTGTCTGCATACCGATGAAAAATCCCAGCCTCATGGAAGGTCTACAATGTGTTCAACGAGGTCCACCTCAAACCATATAAGAACCCTGTATTCCCAACCCAGAAAGACAAAGTAGCTCAGCGCAAGGAGTTACAAATGGTTGAAGAATCTCAGGACAATGAATACGAGGTCGAAGAGGTAATGGACAGCTGAGTCAGTGGTCGTGGCAGTGGACGACTGGAATATCTTGTTAAGTGGAAAAACTACCCAGTGGAGGAATCCACCTGGGAACCAGCAGAGAACCTCAGTAACGCAAAAAAGGAGGTTCAAAAGTTCCACAAAACAAATCCCAGTGACGTATGCAATCTGGATTACCGGCAATGGCAAAATCACACTCAGGTACACATGCCCAAATGGTTGTTTGGATGGGAAGATGGCAGATTCAAGCAGGACTATCTCAAAAAGCTTAAGCGGAATTGGCAGCAGTGGAAAGGCGACCGCAAATTAATTTACAATATACCGGATACGGACCAGGCATTCTCAAGGGACCTTGCAAGGATTCCTAAGGCAACATCACAGCATTGACTTCCCGGGACATGAAGTCTTAAAGGGGGGGTCATGTTACAACCATAATGATTTTCTGGCAATTTCTCTCTATTTTTATCTATTTTCTCTGGGGCCCTATGGATGCATAGGTATACCAATAAGGACCGGACGGGGACACGGGCATTGTGGGAGGGTATAGATAGTTGCCATGGTTCCATTGCTGCGCGCACATAGCCCTTGGGGCATGAGGCTGCTGTGCACAGACCATGGTAGGGGTATATAAGTAGTAGCATTGTAGGTAGGAGTCTCTAAGACTCTAGATAGTTTCCTCTACACCAGGTCACTAGTCTATTGTGTCGAATCTATCCTCTACTCTTTCCTCTCCTCTGTGAGGCTTGTAATTGTGTGTAGGCTTGTTCTAACACCATTCTTGAGAATTTGGCATGGTAGGTGGTGGGCTCGGAGAAAGCAATGGTGTTTTTCCCTTTGGGGAGACCTTCTTGGACCTCTTTGGTGGGGTAGCACCCAGAAAGCCAATAGGAGAAGCAACAACCAGTTTGAGAAGGTCAGCTGCCAGCCCAGAATTTTGGAGTTCTAAAACATTAGCCTTAGGTGTCACATTGTCAAGAACAAAATCATCTTTTGGCCAGTCAAAAAACTGAGACCAGGAAGCATTGTCAGTATCCCAAGCTGTTTCCTTTGAATGCAAGTTGCTATGTGGGTTCATAGTGCGCTGTAACACTGCAAACCATATCATTTCCTCTTCTAAAGCTTGAAGAGTGTTCATCAACCATCCCGGAAAGCCAGAGATAAGATCCAGGTTAGGAATAAGTTGGCAAGAGCATCAATTGCGCCCATGCATGACATTGCATGTGGGACATAACCCATAATGTTCACAAAGGGCCAACTTGGCTCTCTGTTCTGATCCAGGGCAAAGCCCACACACACTGAAATTGATGGATTCCACTGAGATAGCAGGTCTTTGACCGCCCACCGAGTCTGGGGTCCCCATGGAACTGGGGTTGTGTTATAGCACCTGGCTTCCTGCAGGACTGCTAAAATTGTCTTGCCCATGTCCGATGATGAGCATCCAGCGAGTCTACGTGTTGTTTGCGACAATTACAAGACATGTTCAAAGCAGTAACGAGGCTCAGCAACACATTCAAAGTGATTGGCAACCTCGATCCACTTGTTCAAGCCTAGCAGCACTAGCCCCACCTTCGATCAACATCTCAGAACTTGTCCAGAGATCAAGTAGTGTTCCTCAGACCAAAAGCGTGCCAGTGCGTTTGGCGCTTTAGCCATTCGAAGCCATCCAAGGATCCCAAGCCCCTCGATTGACCCTCGTCCCATTGCCAGCAGCTCCCCATTTGTCGCCTATTGGTCCCTCAGCTCCCTAGAGACCCCAGACACAGTCTAGAATGTTGCACGAAGCTCAGTTTCCATCAGGATTGTGTTGTCATGGTTTGCACAGCATATGTTTCACTTGCTCCACATCATTAGTTTCATTGCCAGTTCGATCATAGGTTATTTTTAGCTTCAGGCACACCCCTTTTGCGTCGCTTTCCCCCCATTTCACTTATATATAGGATATCCCCTGTATAGCACAATAGACAACAAAGAGAACACAGAGACCAGATGATAGCTCCCCCCTGTTGTTCCCCTCTCAGAGTTTTGTTCTAAGCCCATTCCCCTCACTTCCCTTGCTTCCCTCGAGCCTACCCAGCAGTCCCCTCATTGCGTTGAGCCTAGTTTTGCGCTCTTGAGCCTTCTTGCAACCTTTGTCTAGCCGTTATTGCCCTCGTCCTCTCAGTATCTTGCACCCCCTTCGTTCTTTTAGCATTCCCCAGTGTTCCCAACTGTCTAGTGCAGTTCAGCAGGCCTCTCCACTCGCAGCAGTCGCTTTAGGTTGTCTTGATCACCTCAATCCCCTTTGACACCCCTCGTGTGCCTTCGATCAGTCACTGAAGGAGCGCCCGAGCACCTCTGTTGGTTTAGGGTTGGTTTGGAGGTTGAGTCCACCTAGTGCGCATCACCGATGGCAAAGATACTACGGCCTTGGCTGGAGTCAGGCTTCAAGTGGTGAAAAAGTGTGACATCTTCTGCAAGGATGATGTATTGAATTGAAGATCAAAATCTTGACTGGAGGATGGAAAGAGTGGAGCTCTTGGTTTATGATCAGAAAGAGCTGGGAAGGGGGGAATGGAAGGGAAGGGGGGGGGGGAGGAAATGAAGTAGACAATGTAGACAATATAGAGAAAAGAATGGGAAATGCTCAAATGCCTCTGTACGCTAGAGTGCGCTGTATGTCTTACACCAGTCACCAGTGATCCAAGGAAAATAGAAACATCAGCTTAACAAACAGAGGAAGGAATGAGAAAATGGAAATGAAACAATACTCCCTGGAACAAGTGCGGTTTTCATGGTTTCCATGCCATGTCCCCATCCCATTCATTGACATCATCACCAGATATATTTGTCTTGTCCTGCATCCCAGTCTTTCTTCACTTTACGTCAACCTCGCTTGTGCAGCCAACTTCACAGTGGACTTGTTCACCTCCCAGAACACACCAGTCTCAGAAATGGGGACTCTTCAACACCATTGACCCACCAGAATATCAGCTAGCAATACCATTTGGAAGCAGGCAAGATGAGCAGTGGAATGGTTGTGCACGGTGGTGTGGATAGGATGGTTATTGGTGTAGATACAGTGTATAGCAGTATGTGCAGTGGACTATGAGATATTGCAGATATTGTAGAGAGCAGTGGTTGGGTGGGGAGAAGTTAGGGGCTGGCCATGACAGGTGGCTGACAATTGCAACATCAGCAAACTTGGGGGCTCTCTGCAGAGGCCTCTGCAGCACTGTGGAGGTACCACAGAGCCCACAGCACCTGGAGATAAGGTATATGTTCTGTGCAGTACTGCCACAGTCTGCTGGCAGTCTGTGGCAGTCTGTGGCAGTCCAAGTAAATAACTGTTCCAACAAGCCACAGAGCCCCACAGAGTCCCACAGAGTCCCACTGCAGGTCTCTGCAGACTTACTGCAGATCACTGTGGATTCACTGCAGATCACTGTGGATTCACTGCAGGGCACTGCAGGTCACTGCAGAATTACTGCAGATCACTGTGGATTCACTGCATGTCTCTCCAGAATTACTGCAGGTCACTGCAGGTCACTGCAGAATTACTGCAGATCACTGTGGATTCACTGCAGGTCTCTGCAGAATTACTGCAGGCCACTACAGGTCTCTGCAGGTCTCTGCAGAATTACCGCAGATCACTATGGATTCACTGCAGGCCACTACAGGTCACTGCAGGTTACTGCAGATCACTGTGGATTCACTGCAGGTCACTGCAGGCCTCTGCAAATGACTGCAGAATTAATGCAGGTCACTGTGGATTCACTGCAGGCCACTGCAGGTCACTGCAGGTCACTGCAGAATTGCTGCAGATCACTGTGGATTCACTGCAGGTCTTTGCAGAATTGCTGCAGAATTACTGCAGATCACTGTGGATTCACTGCAGATTCACTGTGGCTTCACTGTCAGTACTGTCAGTACTGTGGCACTGTGGGCACTGCAGCTGTCTGCAAACATTCTCCCAATTCACTGCCAGGTTACTACAAAATCACTGCAGATTCACTGTGGGCACTGTGGGCACTGCAGGTTTCTGTAAACATTCTACTTTAAGTCTGTAACTTGTCTGCCAGTCCTGCAATGCTGTGGGCACTGTGGGGAAACCCCAAGTTTGCTGATGCAATCATGCATGATCATGGACAAATCATGTGTGATCATGCAAAATTTGCAACACTTTACACTCCCACCATGTCCTTGTGGACTCCTTGGGGACTCCTGGACTCCTCAGGACTCCTCAGGACTCCCTGTAGACTCCTGGTAAATTGACATAAAATGAGCCTTTCAACCAGGAGTGGACAAGGAGTCCTTGTGGACTCCCTGTTCACTCCCTGTTCACTCCTCATTGACTGCAAAAAAGCAAAAAATGCCAGGAGTCATCCAGCCAGGAGCGAACTGGGAGTCTCCTTGTTCACTGCTGCAAAAAAGTAGTAAGTAAAAATGCAAGGACTGGACAGGAGTCCCTGTGGAGTCCTGCTTACTCCCTGCTCACTTGTCATAACTGCAGCAATGGCAACAAAAATCTGTTAATGTCACATAACAAATCTCAACAACTACAACTACACTATTCCAAACCATCATCATCTGCATTAATACCAACACTCACCACCACCATCACCATCCACCTGTGGCCCCTTTTTTCCCTCTCTGATTGTTTGTTGATGACATGTCTTGTGTGATAGAAGAGCATAGTATGCAGGAACCAGTTAAAATTTCCACTGGTCATCCTTTTCAATATTTGCTCATATCCACCTAGCCATGCATTCAATTGTTCACATGCCTGTGTATTGAAGGCATGCTTGTAATAAAGCTCTCCCTGAGCTGTTCTTCCTGCAATAACCAGGTTTGGAGCAGACCATTCATAGGGGCAGGATTGCACCACTCCCGACACAGTTGGTCTGTTGCTCTGTGGTTGGAGTAGTGATATGTATCAACTATAAATCTAGTTGTATTCTTCCATTCTTCCCATTTTCCATTTGTTAGACAGCTTGAAGAACTAAACAGGCCTTGTCAATGCAAACCTAATCAGGCCTGGACTTGGAAGTGGGCAGTACTTTACACTGCCCCACGTGTTCAGGTAGACTCCAGGTAGACTCCAGGGACTCCAGGTGGACTCCAGGTGGACTCCAGGTAAAATGACAAAAAGTGACAAAAAGTGACAGGACTCCACATGGACTCCAGGCTCACTCCTTCTTTGATGAAATTTGGCAGGAGTCCAGGGACAACAAGGACTCCTTGTGGACTCCACCTGAACTCCCTGTTGTTTCATGAAGGAAAAATGTTCTATTTCAAAAGAATTTGGCAGGAGTCCACAAGGACTCCCGCTGTCTCATGAAGGAAAGTGTAACTCCTTCTATTTCAAGAAGGATTTTGCAGGAGTCTGCAAGGACTCCCCATGGACTCCACATTGTCTCATGCTATTTCAAAGGGAATTCGGCAGGAGTCCCTGTTGAGTACCTCATAACATGGCAGAAGGAAAAATATATTACATATATCAACACACTAGCTACAAAATGACAGCAAGCCCATCTCAATAGTCACCACCACCACCTCCCCCTTCTTCTTCTTCTTCCTGTGCTCCACTCCTTCTCTTCAGAGATTGCTTGTGAATAACATGCAAGGTGTGATAAGAGAGCATGGTATGTAAAAACCATTGAAATTTCCAGCAGTCATCCTTTTCAATATCTGCTCAAAAACCACCTAGCCAAGCATTCAACTGTTCACAAGCTTGTGTATTGAAGGCACGTTTATAATAAAGCTGCCCTTCAGTAGTTCTATCTGCAATCACTAGGTTTGGTGCAGAGCCATTCATAGGGGCTGGGTTACACCATTTCTGACATAATTCATCTGTGGTACGGTGATTGGAGTAGTGATATGTGTCAACAATGAATCTAGTTGTTTTTCCCACTCATTCCAATTTCCCCTTCTTACACAACTGCGCAGGACTAAACATGCCTTGTCAATGCAAACATATGATGGCCTGGACTCTTCTGTGGGATAAACCTTTTCCAAAAAGCCCATGATATTTTGTGGGTGATTCTGACTTTGCAAACTTGGCCCATGCTATGACAACTCCACAAGGTGCACAAATAGTTTCAACACAATAGAACCTTGGTGGAGTGAAGTTATTTGCTCTCCTTTGTCTTTGTTGGTTTTCATCATGTGGCCATGCATTAGCAGTCAACTGAGGCAGCCAAGGTAATGTCTGATCTGGCCTTCTTAATGCTCTCCTGTAGCCACCTAGGGCATGTTGTCTATGATTTGTGAGAAATCTTTGCCAATCATGCTGGTGTTGCTGACAGGCCTGAGTGCCTTGTACCTTCACATTTGAACAATTTACCATATGACAGAGACCACCAAATTGATTTTCATGGAGGGCACAATAGACTCCACCACGTGCATTTTGTAAATCATTGACACAATTGTGATGGGCACAATGTGCATGACCCATGACAATGCCATCCATAACAATCATTTTCACTGGGGCATTATATCTATTTGTACCACCACTTCTTTCATCACTTTGTGAACTAGAATCACCATCATCATCATCATCATCATCATCATCTTGCTCCTCATAATCATCATCATTGTTGTCATCATCCATCCCTACCATTTGTGAAATATCACTGGACAAGATTACATCAGCAGATGTTCTGTATTCATGTGTGCACTCTTCACAGGCATGCTGACCTGCAGCCCTGATGATGCCATCTTCACCAAGTATATCAAATGCCTGTCTTGTAACCTCATCTATTGAAAGATTGTCTTGCAAAGTAAGGTTCATATTTAGGCTTGAAGATATAAAGCGTATAGATTCTTGTATAAATGCTTGCCAAATGTGGCGCCTTGTTACATTACATGCACTGACCAGTGCATCATTACAAAAATCTGAATATGCTGATGCAGAGGCATGGAAGGTATAGATGCCACTTAACACAGAGGAAGTAAATCTACGATCAACCCACATATTCTGCCCAATCTTGACATATTTGGCCATATTGAGGTATACCCTCTCATGACCATCCCTATTTGCATTAGGTGCTCTCTCATGATCTGAATAGTACAATGTTTTGCATTCTTTACAATGTCCTGAGAGAAGAGGAACATTTTCATAAGCAGAGAAGTTCTGAATGAGTTTGACATGTGGAACATCTCGCTGTCTTGTCCACTGATATAGAGCAGTTTTATTGCAAGCTTGTGTCTGACACACAGCCACTCCTGGACAGATAATGTGAACTGGCTGGGTTGCCCTTAGTGAAACAGGCTTTAAGTTGCCTTTGAATTTCCCATTCTTTCTACAGGGATACAGATCAAGTAATTTTGCAAAAGCATTCATTTTGAGACCAAGCAAAATGGCAATTTTCTCATCTGTCATGCCAGTATGTACTTCAGATCTCTTCAACAAATGGCTGTTTGTCTCTTTTAGCCTGGCATTGAGTGCATATCCCAAAGATCGGATCCAACCAGTTGCTTGTGTACTTTTCTCATTCTCCTTTTCTCCAGTCCTCTGACGAAAATGTAAGCTGAGTAGATCAACATTTTCTGTCAGAGTAAAGAGAGTCATTAAAACCACTGATAGAGTTACTGTGGAACTGAAGTGGTCTTCAACAAATGTGCTGAAGGTCTTAAATGGTATATCAGGAAAGGGTCTCTCTCCCTTTGCTGAAACAACAGGAAAACAGGACATTGCAACCAGAAGCATGATCATCCATGATAGAAAGTGGCAAAGTGGTTTGCATATAATACTATCACATCAACAAGCACAAGTACATTCATATCAGACTATAAGAAAAACAACAAATCAGGTAAAGTCATGGCTTACATATCCTTCTTCTTCCTATGCTTTCTGGCCTTGTCAACCACCTTTGCTCCCCCATCCTTGTCATCTTTCTTTTTCCCTTTATTTACCCTCCTCTCCTTCTCCTCCTTAAGATCTGAAAAATTGTAGGAAGATTTGACCCTTCCCCATACATCCAAGTCTGAGGGACAATCTTCTCCCTCTTCAAGCCATTCTTTAAGAATGGGGAAATTGTTGATATCTCCAAATCCAGGAACAACATAGGTAAACCAGGTGGATTTGGAAGCAAATAACTCAATGATGGTGATGACAGTTGGCTTCTTGCCAGGCCATGTACCAGCCTTAAGCATTCTGCTCAAAGCTTCCTGGGCTTCTAGGAAAGCTTTATACCTATTATAGTACTGCCTTATGCCAACAGCCTTGATATCCCTTGTCAAGTGTTCAGGGATATTGAGCAAGGCAATAAGTTCATTCCTAGAATGGTCTCCAGATCTTCCTGCAGGTTCACTTACTGGAGGTCTGACTTGTGGAATACTAGATGATATTGCAGCTGTTGAATCAGGTGCCTCCTATTCACCTTTAAGTAAATAGCATACATACATCAGAAAAGCTTGAACTTACTGCACAGATGGTGATAACTGGTTGGCCCTCACTATGGACCCATTCAATCTCCTCATCCTCCTCCATGGCATCCTTGAAAGGACCCTTGAGGCTCCAGTAGCCATCTTCCACCACATAGATAATGCGGTTTTGTGCTTAAACATGTCAATTTTGGGAAAAGGGGCATGACTGCATGAAGAAATACCTTTAACATAGGGAAGTCGTTTTCCCAGCATATTCAACACAGGACCCAAAGTACTACACACCCCCAGTCTGAGGACCATCTTGGGGCCACATCCATCAGGATGTTCAACCAATACTTCATGTACCTTGACCATACCCTTCTCAGGAGTGATGAATGTAAGATCACTTGCATCAGCAAGGTTGAATACATTTCCAAGGGCCTTACCCCTGGAAATACCACCAGTGGTTCTGGAAGAACCTTCAAGTGGGACAGTGATACCCATGTCTTGAATATGTGAGTAACTCCACTCAAAATCATATACTATGCTTACCATCATCTGCATCAAAGAAATTCCCTTCAGTCACCTTCTCTTTGGCCTTGCCAACCTCACTCTGTGGAACAGTCAATTATGAAATGCGTGAAATAAATTTTGGACTAGCCTGTTCCTCCATAAAATTCTCATCATCCTGTCTCAATTTTTACAACAGGTAAGATGCACAAAGCAATTTACAAACCTTGTTGCTCATAACATCATCCAATTTATCTTGATTGCCATCCTGTGTTCATGTTTAGAAAACACATACACATGAGTATACAACTTACCTCATAATCACTGACTGTTAGCTTCTTCATCTCAATATCCCCCCATCACTATCACCAGATCCACTACCTCTGATGGAATTACCTCCCTCATGATGTCCACTACTGTCAGTAGAGGAATCTTCACTCTCCTCCTGGCGTATACGAGCAGAGTAATATTTGATTGAGTGTGATGCAGCAGGTGTGGAGGTCCTCACACGTGGAGGTGGTGCAACTGATGTGCCACTTGCCTCTAAGATTTGTTCAACTCTAATTTTTGTGATATTGAGATATATACATATATAATATATATAAAGTATATGCAAATGGATTTGTTAGTAATTGGTGTTGAGCTGTGGTTGGAGGTACTTACCTGGTGGGCTCATGAGGACTAGAAGGTGTGTATGGCATTGGTTAGTATGTGGTTGCAACAGGAAGGGCAGGGTATGCATGGTGCTTACTTGGTGGACTCATTGCGAGTGCTAGATGCAGGGAGGTGACAGTGGTGGTTGTTAGTTGGTGGGTTGAAATGCAAATGGAAGGGCTTACCATGATATCGCAGGTGCAGAGGGCATGGGCGTGTTGCGAGCGCTAGAGGGCATGGGCACTTGAGTGGCCCGTGCGTTGGTCTGTGTGTTGGTCTGTGCGTTGGCCTGTGCAATGGCCCGTGTGTTGGCCCGTGTGGATCGTGGACTGCAACAGAGTCAGAAAGCAGAAAAATTAAAAGAGGGAAGGGACTTACCGGGGTTGAGGCTGTCCTGCTCTGCCTGACCCTTCATCCTGCTCCGTTGGAGCTCCTGCTTGGATGGGATCGGCAGGCTCTGCCATGTGACGGGACTTCTTGCGTGCTTTTCCAGGGCTCTTGATGGATGCTGTAGACTGGGCCCGTTTGCGGCCAGATCGCGAGGGTGGGGAGCGCGGCGCGGTGTGCTTTCGTGTTGATCGAGTGGTTGCCATGCTGGTGGCTCGGTGACCAGTGCCACGTCACTTGTCACCCTGGTGTGACAGCTGGGTGGTGTGACGGTTGTGTGAAATAGAGGGGGTGGTGGTGGTGGTATGCGCTGGTCCGAGGGGCTGCCGAGACGCGACATGGCAGAACGCATGACGCGCATAGCCAGCGCGCGGGTGACCGGGCAGGGCGAGTGGGCGGAGGTGCAGGTGTTGTGGTCTTGGTGGTCGCGGTGGGCGTGAACGAGGAGAGGGAAGGGGTGGTGGGACGGCGGTGGTGGAGCAGTGGTGGCAGGCACGGTGGGCGCTGGGACACACGACACGTGACGGGCGTCGGTGAACGGGTGGGTGGACAAGCGTGGGCAGGCAGGGCAAGTGGGCGGAGGGACGGGCACGGATGGGCCGTATCCAGTAGGTAACTTCTTGAAAAGAATAATTAGCCGTAAAAAAAGAAAAAAGAAAGAGACACGAGGGGGCCAGACGAACCTGTTCGCCCAGGCCTGTTGTTGATGAGTGGTGCTGCGGGCGCACGCATGAGCGGATGCGAAGGGGGACGGGCGGCGGGAAAACGAGGGCGAGTGGGCGGAGGCGAGGTGTGGCGGCAGTGGGCGGCAAGTGGGTAGAGAGGAGTCGTCGACGTCGCAAAAACAGCTGAAAAAATTAATTAGATGCTGAAAAAATTGAATAAATCGTACGAGGGGGCCCAGACAAGTTCTTGTCTGGGCCCCGGGTAGTGCTCAGGCCATCGGTGTGGGTCGATGGGCTCGAATAGATGTGGCGGCGCAGGGGTGTTGTGGCGAGTGGGTGTGGGTGTGAACGGGTGGGCGACGGGTAAGGCAGTGGCGGCGGCGGTGCGGTTGTCGAGGTGGTTGCGGTTGTGTGACTCGGTCATCGGGAGGGGCCGTGACGAGCATTGGTGGCGGGGGCGATGCGGGCGTGTGGCGTGGTTGTGACGCGCATTGGTGGTGGGGGCGACGCGGGTGAGCGTGGCGTGGTTGTGACGCGTGATGCGTGACTAGCGCAATATGTGCGTGACCTGGAGTACTGTTCCACATGGACTCCATGTGGAGTTCAGGGAGTCCAGGGAGTCCAGGTGGAGTCCAGCACAAGGAGTCCTCAGGAATCACCAGGACTCCGCCAGGACTCCACAGGGACTCCACAGGGACTCCAGGTACATTTTGGCTGTGTCCCAGGCATCTCAAAATATACCTGGAGTCCTGCTGGAGTACCAGGAGTCCTCAGGAGTCCACGTGGAACGCGTGGGGCAGTGTAAAGAGCTCGAAGTGGGATAAACTTTCTCCAAAAAACCCATGATATTTCCAGGTGACTCTGACTTTGCAAATTTTGCCCAAGCTACAACAACTCCACAGGGTGCACAATGGTTTCTACACAGTAGAATCTTGGTGGAGTAAAGGAATTTCTTGCTGTATGTGTAGTTTGTTCTTCATCATGTGGATGCACATTATTGTCTGACTGAGGCATCCATGACCATGTCTCATCTGGCCTTCGTAGTGCTCTCCTAAAACCTCCCAATGCCTGTTGTCTGTGATTCCTTAAATACATTTGCCAAGTACCTTGGTGTTGTTCACAGGCTTCAGTTCCTTGTACCTTTGGATTGGAACAGTTTGCAACATGGCAAAGACCACCATACAAATGTTCATGAAAAGCACAATACATGCCACCTCTTGAATTTTGCAGGTCACTGATGCAGTCTTTATAGGCACAGTGTGAATGGCCCATGACAATGCCATCCAGAAAAACCATGGTCACAGGTGCATTTTCTGTATATGTACTTGGACTACCTGGCTCATTTTCTACATTGGTTTCACCTTGGAGAACTTCATCCATTCCCACCATGCCTGATATGTCATTAGATAAGATGACATCAGCAGATTCCTTATATTTGTGTGTACATTCTTTACAAGTATGTTTTCAGCAGCCCTGATAATTCCATCCTCACCAAGGGTTTTAAATGCCTCTCTTGTGACCTCATCTATTGACAGACCATCTTGCAATGTGAGGTTTATGTTTAAGTTTGAAGCAATGAAACGTATAGACTCTTGGACAAATGCTTGCCAGATCTGACGTCTTGCCACTTTCCCCAGATGACTCAGTCCATCATTGCAGAAATCTGAAAATGCAGCTGCAGATGCATGGAAAGTGTATATGCCACTCAGCACAGCTGAAGTAAATCTGCGATCAACCCACAAATTTCTTCCAATCTTGACATACTTAGCAGCATTGAGATATACCCACTCATGTCTATTCCAATTTGCTATAGGTGCCCTCTCATGATCAGCATAGCACAGTGTTTTGCACTCTTTGCAATACCCTGACAAGACAGGTACTTTTTCATAAGAAATGAAGTTCTTAATGAGTTGCACATGTGGAACATCTCGCTGTCTTGTCCATTGATATAAAGCATTTTTATTGCAAGCATGTGTCTGACAAACTGCTCTTCCTGGACAAACAATGTGAACAGGCCATATTTTCTTGTGAAACAGGCTTTAAATTACCCTTGAATTTTCCATTTGTTTTGCATGGGTACAGGTCAAGAAGTCTTGCAAGTGCATCAATTTTGAGACCATGAGCAATGGCAACTTTTTTCTTATCTGTAATGCCACTATGCAAGTCTGATGCCTTCAACAAGTGGCTGCTTGTCTCCCTGAGCCTGTCATTCAGTGCATATCCCAGACATCTAATCCAACCTGTTGCTACTGTGCTCCTCCTCCTTTGCCCTTTGGACTCCTTTGACAAAAGTAGACTAAGCAGATCAACATTCTCTATAGTAGTGAAGAGGGTCATTAACACCACTGATAATGTTACAGTGGAGCTAAAGTGATCCTCAACAAATTTATTGAACACCTTGAATGTGATATCAGGGAAAGGTTGCTCTCCCTGTGCAGCAACAGCAGGAACATAGCATAGCATCACAATGATGACCATCATCCAAGTAGGGAACTGAAAAAAGACATGCATAGGACTACCTAATTTCAAAAACACAAACACATAGGTACAATTCAATGCTTACTTAGCCTTCCTCTTGTGCTCTTCTTTGTGGCCAATTGAGATGGCCCTTCACCCTTGTCCACATTGTCCCTTGTTCTTACCCTTCTCCCCCTTTCCCTTCTTCTCTCTTCTCATCTTTAAGATCAGCAAAGGTATAAGTAGCCTTCCTCTTGCCCCAAACCTCTGTGTCTGTGGGGCTACCAACTTCATTCTCCAGCCACTCCTTGAGCACAGGGAAATTATTGATATCAGAAAATGCAGGAACCACATAAGCAAACCAGGTTGACTTGGATGCAAAAAGTTCAATGATAGTGATTGCAGTAGGCCTCTTCCAGGCCAGGTCCACCCCCACCTTCTGATCCAATGCCTGCTGAGCTTCCAGGCACCCTTTGTATCTGGCATAGTACTGCCTGATCCCAAGAGCCTTAGAGCTCACCTCCCTTGTCAATTGCTCAGGAATGTTGAGCAATGTAATAAGTTCATTTTTGGAGTGCTCTGCACCTGTAGATTTTCCTACTTGTGCACTCACAGGAGGCTCAGACCTGCCTTGAGGGGTGTAGACCATCTCAGTGTCTAACTCTGGTATGGCTTTTAGCTCTCAGAAATGTTAGATATAATTTTACTTACAGCACAGATGGTCACAGTAGGTTTTCCATCAAGAATTATCCACTCAAGTTCTTCATCATCAATAAAGGCACTGCTGAAAGGGCCTTTGATACTCCACAATCCATCTTCTACCACATATATAATCCTGTTTTGTGCTACAGCAAGTCAATATCATGGTTTTTGAAAATGCAAGCAAAATCACTCACCTTCAATGTAAGGAGCCCTCTTACCAAGACTTGTTAAGACAGGGCCCAATGTTGGGCAGACAGCTATCTTAAAAACCATCTTGGGAGCAGTATCCCCAGGATCCTTAACCAGGGCATCATGCACCCTGATGATCCCCTTACCAGAAACAGTTGGCAGGGTAAGATCTTCTGTGTCTCCAAGGTTGAAGACATTCCCTAAGGCATTGTCCCTTAGAATACCTCCAGTGGTGCGAGAGGAGCCTTCCAGTGCAGGCATGGGTCCTATTTCTTATTCATGTCAGAGACTTGTAGTAGTACATAAATAAGACTCCATCTTACCATCATCCTGATCAAAAAATATATTCCCACCAATCTGTGTCTTTCAGTCAGTTAGTGTTACAATCACGCCTCAAGTATGCTTATGTAAAACCCCTATCCCTATGCAGTACATTTTTCTCATTATTATGCTCTTCTTACTTCGTCGAATATGCCAGAGTCCCTTTTATCACATGCCTATCACTTTTATCACATGTAACATTCCTTTAACACATGCCAGCGTTTATTATCACATGCCTACCTTTATTATCACATGCCTATGCACTCTTGTAATGTATATAAACCTTGCAATCCATAGACTGGACCTCCAGTCTAGTTTTAACGGTCAAACCGATCGACTGAACTGTTAGCTCGTCTCAGCACACTCTCACTCTCCAGTCTTACACTCGTGTAGTAGCTTGGCTGTTCCTTGAGAAGGCCTTGCTCTCGTCGCCCTTGAGGTTGACAATCTAAACACGTTATAGGTGTAACAATAAAACTAGACTCCTCTCCACTTTCCGCCAACTTTCTAGCTCGCACCACCCACCCACCTTCGTCACCATTCCATCACAAACACCACAACGCCCACCTACTGCTTCTGAAGTCAATCCAGCCACTGGAAAGCGAATTCTATACGGACGTCTTATCGAATATCTACCGATCAAGCGATCTTGGGTATACACCAATCACCAAGGACTCTTTGTCAAGGACGTTCCAGACAACAAATTCTATACACCCCAGCACACAGGTAGACCACCCAACGGAGCAGTAGCGTTCAAAGGAGAATTCTACAAGAATTATAGCATTGTAGAGTTTAATTACAGGGAACAGTGTTGGAAATACCGGATTACAGATACTCTATCACGAAGAGTAGACGAACAAGACTTTGAAGGTTTATACAGTGCAGGAGATCCAGAGGAAGAAATCCCAGTCGACGTTTTAACAGATTGGATAGCAGAAAATCGCCCAGAACAATCTGATACACAGCATACTCCTATCCCATCATCATCACATCACATCCTCCCACTAGAGCTCGGATCGCATAGGCAAAAGGAAAAAGAATCTTCAGGAGAGTCAGACAAAGAAAGAGAAGGATATACAAGTGAACGATCTGCAGGAAAAAGCGAACATCAACTTGAATATTTCGACGTAGCAACCAATCCTTTATCCTTAGGGCTAGCTCAGCTTGATATCAGCGCGCCAGTACTAGAATTTCACACCCCAGAAATACCCAAAACAGAAGAAACAAAAGTTCCTTCTAGACGACAAACACTACCCTCCATCACCTCCACCACTGATAAACCGCCCACAAATATGGCAGGAAACGTAGCAAAAGATAAAACTCGTCCGAAAATTGATCCTCCCGAATACTTCACAGGAAAACGATCCCAGTTACAGAATTTTCTCGCCCAAAGCAATCTATATTTCCGACATTATAAGGACACCTATGAAGACAGTCCTAAAGACAAGATCCTCTTGTTGTTGACTCGCATGAACGGCTTAGCAGCTGAATGGCGAAATAATAAGATGGAAGAATTCAACAAAACTCCAGCCCAGTGGATAGACCATGACGGATTCATCAAAACATTGGAAAAAGATTGGGGAGAAATAGATAAACTGACCACAGCTCTCAGTTGGTTAATGACAGCCAAGAAAGGCAAAGGGAAACTGCTTAATCAGTGGATCGCAGAAGTAGATTGAAAAATCAGCGAAGCAAAGATAACTGATGAAGGGATGAAGAATTGGATCATGACAAGAACTTTACCGCCTCAGACACAGATCAGAGTACGATCAGAGCAGCTAACACCACCTATAACGACCTAAAGGAGCGATTACTCGGATTTGAAGTAACCGATGCCCTTTTAGGTTCCACAAGTGGACACACACATGGATCTAGTTCTCACAGATCTTATCAAGATAGCGATGCTATGGACGTAGATCGGATCAATCTGAGACAAGCATCAATGTCAAATAATCCTGCTTCATCAGCAAAATGCTATGGCTGCGGACAGATCGGACATTTTATAGCAAATTGCCCAAATAAAGCCAAAAGAGGACCGACTAAAGGAGGTAGAGGAAAGCCTAGACGCCAAGGGAATTTTGAAAGGGGAAAGCGCCGAAATTGGAAAGGCAAAGGACGCGAATCAGGGCGATGGATAACGAAGAAGAAGAAGAGGAAGAAGAACAGGATCAAGACAAAGAAATAGAAGAAGAGCTGGCTACAGTGATGGCGAAGCACAGTACAGAATCATCAGAGAAATGAGCAAATCACTCCCAAAACATATTCGCAATCGACTCAATCATGAGGGTTTTTAGAAGGAGATGAGTGTAAAAAGGCGTCACCCATCTGAGACAACGAATTGAAACAAGAACTAGCTATCAAGGGTGTACGAGTATATTCTACAAGTCAATACAAGATCTCCGTACCAATCTCTGAATGTTCTAACCTGAAAACCGCCGAAACAACTGCTCTAATCGATTGTGGAGCAGAAGGGAAATTTATTGACAGCTCAATAATCGATTGGACACAAGTACAAAAACTATTAAAGCCATTACCAGTCAGGAACGTAGATGGATGCTAACAAGGCAGGCCTTAAGATACAAATAATTGCAATATACAATTAAAGGCCAAAGTTTTGAAGATTGGTTCTATGTAACCAAGTTAGGCGATCAGAAGGTGATCTTAGGATTACCATGGCTTCGTAGGGTCAACCCTAGAATCAATTGGGCTACAGGCGCCGTTGATTTCGTCAATTGGAAGAATAATGCACTACCATTGAAGACGAACATATTGAATCATACATCAGACAAATGCATATGGAAACAGAGTTGTTAGACGATGAAGACGAACTAGAAGAAGATCTAGAGACTGATCACCTTGGAGTTATGCTGCTCAATATTTGCACGGAACATGCCTCGAAGGAAGATAAATCAACGCTTCCAGCAGACTTCATAAATGGAAAAATGTATTCGATAACAAGCATTGGAAAGATTCCCATCTTCAAGACCATGGGATCATGCAATCATCTAAAGGAAGGTTTTAACCGAAATTGGCAAAATCTATCCATTGTCAATCATTGAACAGAAACTTCTTGACAAATGGTTAGACGACCAACTTGCTAAAGGATATATCCGTCCATCCCAATCCTCACAAGCGTCACCCTTTTTCTTCGTCCCAAAGAAGGAAAAAGGCGAATTCAGGCCTTGCCAGGACTACAGATATGTCAATAGTGGACGAAATGGAACGCTACCCTTTACCCTTGTAACCAACCTTATGCTTAAATTGCGAGATGCAAGTACTTTTCAAAGCTGGATTTACATTGGGGATACAACAATGTGCGAATTAAAGAAGGAGACAATGGAAGCAGCCTTCATCACAAACAGAGGTCTTTTTGAACCTACAGTTATGTTTTTCGAATTATGCAACTCTCCAGCAACGTTTCAAATGATGATGAATGAATATTTCAGAGACATGATCAACGAAGTGAGCTAGTGATTACTCGATAATGATTGGTGAGTCTGATTTGATGACGATAAAGTCTATTAGTGGGCGACTTATGTGTGTACCCGTTTTGATAGTATTTTGGTGTTGGCCTCGAAAACTCAGTTGTCCGTCTCTGATTTGTCTGCTCGAGGCCTTAATACCAGAAGCTCGTCGCGGTGTTTGTGCGTGTCGGCTTGTTGTGTTCTTCCTGGGGCTGTCCTGGCTTGTCGTTCTAGGTGAGGTCGGGTCGTGTGCTCGTTTTGGATCTGTGCGTATCCTTGAGGAGCGCAATCCGATTCCGCCAACGATTGTCATCGTTCTCCTTGGGTGTGATAGCGTCTGTGTGTGCAGCATAGTTGTGTTTGAAGGGGGTGTCGTAGCTAACTCGTGTCTCAGTGATCAGTTGTTGAATTGTGTTAAGTGAGAGTGTGACAACGTGTTCTCTGCGTCACGTGCATATGCATCTGTGACACTGATCATCTGATCCGACTGCCGTCGGTGAATCAATTTATGGCGCTATATCTCTCTCTAGATGTGTACTATACAGTGCATATAATTGCACACTCTGAGTGCTGTTGTAGACTTGTGCCGGATTTCGTTTGTTCATGCGCCGCATGGTGTACGGTTTACTTTCACTCAGAATGACTCTGTATCGCGGTGGGTTGTGTTCTCTATGCTACAGCTGGTTGGTTTTCATAATCTCTTGTCGCTTCATTTCTGCTCTTTGCGCTTACCTTATCTTGATCAGGTGCGATTGGATGTCTCTAGTTCACGTGATTTTATCCTCAACGCGCATCAACGCGCTTTATGTATAGCGCCTCGTTTGATCCTGGAGTGTTGAGTTGTCATTCTGATGTTGTGTTCGAGCGTGTTCTGTAAGAAATATTTCGGCGCCTTTTCCTGCGGCGTGTCATAGCTGATCCTTAACGAATGATCTATCTTGTGGATCTGTCTCTGTGTGCGTGCGGAGTCACATATTTCTTAGACATACCTCGCTCGACAGACTCTCCGGCTGTCCATATATTTTCTGCCATCTAGATGAGTACCCGCTTTGTTTTTAGTATGTTTTCATGAGCTTTTTCAATTGTGCGCATTATTTCGCTAGCTTCCATTGTTTGTTATTGCGCTGTCTCGCGCTCACCATTGGTGTACTAATGCTGCCATATATCAGGAGTTGTCTATGCATTCCAGCGCTTCTGTTTCTCCTTGTATCATGAGGCCTGGTGGGATTTAGTTCGGCTGCAACACTACTCTAGTTATGTCGTGAATCGTGGACGCAATAGTCCTGTATAGCTCGCCCGTGAGAGTCGGAACTTGTGAGCTGTCATTGTATGTCTCTTGTCGAGCTCTTGTTGTGATTGTGGTTGACCTGGAAACGAAAGTCCGATCATAACTTGAGGCGCGTCTCGGGTGGGATTCTTTTAAGTGAAGTAGTTGTATGTGGTTAGAAGGCTCGGTGTCTAACTACTTCATAGCTTCTCAGTTAGATCGTTCTTTGCTTGACATACGCGAGTCTGTCCGAATTTTTTAGTTCAGCTGTAGTTGTGTGCGTTCTGTCTCTTCTGACTAGTGCACACATCATTGATATATATAGCTACTATTGTATCCGCTCGCTATGAACTGGCTTCTGTAGATGTGAGAGAGCATGAACAAAACATTCAGAGCAATGTATGAAGGCAGTGCAATCGTATGAATCCACACTTGCTTGGCACTCGACGACGCCCTTGTCAGGTCTGCTCCTAATGTCGCACGTGCTCGCTAACCTGTCAATTGCATACTCGGGCCCTTAGCTCAGAGCTATTATTAGAGGTCGTGATTATACACATCATGCTATCGAGCTTTCCAGATTTCCTTTATAGCGTGAGCATTTGGTACGGGTTCTTCGATTTCGAACACAGAACCGTGAAGCCAGTAGGGACGCACACGATAACCGGGTAGTGCAAGGAGGCAGGTTTGGGTTCCTGAGTTTTCTGGTTCCGCTCGCAGGATGCTCTATCTCTCTCTGGTGTCTAGGGTTGTGTTCAGCTATAAGATGCCGCCTCGACCATCACTAGGAGAACCTGATCTAGGGCTGGGAACCTTCCAGGAGCCCTCAGACGAGACCTGGATGCCAATCTGCATTTCCAGAATTTGGTTCTTTATGTGAATCTTCTTTTACATTCATTCGACAGCATGACACTTCCCTGTGTCAGGTTGGATTGCTGCTGCGTTGATTACCTCGCGGAATTCGCTTTCGAGCGTATCGAGTCCATTGCGGGTCCGATTCCTACATTTCCCTAATGGACTTGGACTCCAGAATAGATCGGAGCGCATTCCGAATCATTCTGAGTCTCGACGAGGGTTACCGAAACTGACGTCGCGTAAATGAACTCGCGGAATGGGATGGATGGACTCAGGATGGCATCTCGAGTCTCATTCTTTGTTTGCATTCTAGGCCTATTATTTTCATTCATGATCAGTCCAGTACGCATGTGGTGACCCTTGACTCTCCTGAGACCCTTCTGGTCTTTCGTTATGCTTTGGTGTGGCTGCGAAGTCTCAGTACCACACCTACGCCATGTCGCTAACCATTTGCACTTGCAAGCCTTGTGTGGTTGGTATTTGGATTGAATTCAGAGGTATGTTTTGGGGTTTCTGGTTTTTCTGCATTCTTGGTGATGTTGCTTATAGTGTACAACACATCTCGACAGGTTGAGCACATGCTCATTTGCAGATATTTGGTTGTATTGGAGGTGATTGCTATGCTCGAATGTATCCCTCAGGACACACATTTGCATTATTGGTTCAATATGTGTTTCTCAGCATTACGTGGATGGATCTGATCAGCAGCCACCCCCCGGCAGCTTGATACACAATCCTCGTTGTTGTACATTATTACTTTCGGAGGCTCAATGATAATATGCATATGTTAGTTCGTTCTTCATTCACGCTGCCTAATGTCTGGGCATGCCTTTCCCGACATCGATTACATCTATGAGGGCAATGCAAGGACACCAGCAGATGATAGTAGTGCTTGTGCAAATTTACTTTGGAGGTGTGATTCACAAGATAAGGCATCGAATGCCGCTGAGAAGAATGACGGTGTGTCCATTATCTACTTTTGGAGTGGTGATGAAATTCACAGCAGATAAGTCGTTAGTTGGTCGCATAATTACTTTGTGATAGGGAGGAAATTCAGAGGGTGTGATTCACACAGATATGGCTGGTGATGCACGTAGTGTAGTCGCTGCTGGCGACGGCATATTTTTTACTCACCAGCTGTTCTGAGTTCGCGTTTGATCGCCCAGTGATATAGAACTGCTCGAACGACCTCCTCGAACAGCCATCAGCTTCTAGGATGCCGTATGCTGAGATGGTCGCTCGCAGGCAGCCGAATGAAACCCTAATCTTATTCCACGACAGCTATAATAAAGCTACCTTATTGTTTTGCTCAGTCCTATCCCACTCTCTTGAGTTCTCTTCTAAATTTCATTGCATATCTTGCCTTCTTTCCTGCCTTTCATATATTTTGCACTTTGCACCCTCACGCACATACTTGCCTATATACCTTTGCTGGACTCAAAGAAATGCAGTTCAACAGAAAATGTATCCATTCCTCGAAATTTCTTGTCCATTTCCATCGCTGCGGCATCTCAATCTAGTTCATAGACTACCTAGTGTTTATCACTGCACGCGTCTGTATAAGCGGTGTCTTCTCCCTCTCACTACTCCACGTCTCACACCTTTCCTTTTACTCGCGTTTAGGGTGGCTGACTCATCCAGAACCGCACGCTGTCTGTTGCAGCCATCTCTCACGACACCTAGTTGCTACTTTCGTCTGCCCTCCGCCCATGGCCACTCTCTCTGTACTTCTTGTGCATCGGCTCAATGCGACCACTTCGGCCCCATCTACTCCTCGAGATCTTGCTGGTTTCTTGCCTCTTTCTCCGTTGATTCGTTTCGCCTGCTCTCCGCATAGCCTGTGGTTGCGCCGCCTCTGTCGCTCACTCGCCTCAGCTCAGCTACGCGCGCCTTTCCTCAATACCCGAATCTTGTAGCCTAGCCCGTTGTTCACTCTCCTCGTGGCTTCACTCGCGTCCAGTGCCGCAATCTGCATACCTGTGTCGCTTCGTCTGGTAGCTTACGCTTTACTGCTAACGCTTTCTCTCATGCACTCGTACATCACAGCTCTAGCGGTTGCCAGCACTCGGTCTGCCACTCTCCTACTCGGCTCCTTCGGACGGGCCTGAAGACTCTGCTTTGCTCTGCCACATTCTCTCGTTCAACTTATCGTGCTTCCCCTCTATGGGGTTCTGCTTGTGCTTGCTTTCGTCGAGGTATCATAGGGCCCATTGTCTCATCCACCTTCTCTACTGGCCTTCCTGTATCCCCCGCAGTGACATTGTTCTGTGATTGATGAAATCGCGCCCTCGTGGCACTCTATCCTTGAGTTGCTTGGTCGTAAGACTCCTTGTGCTCACTTTGTATTCGTAACACCTTTTGCAACTGTGCCTTGCTATCCACTCTGCCCACACGTTTGCTATGTATTCGCTCTACAGATAACCTTCTTGTGTGTCATTTGTACGCTGCACTAGAGCTCGCAAGTTCCCTATGCCACTCCTCTAGCTGCAATGTCTCAGAATGTAATTACGACCAATGAGTCATGGTGGGGCTCTAGCCGTCTTGTCCTGTGGACACTCTCATCCACTCAATCCTGTCTTTATTTACAGGATTCACATACTCCTTCATCTATGTTGTGATTTTGATCTGTGGCTGCGCGCTCCTCCATTCTCGTCATACTCAATAGCGCCCCTCCTGGTGGGTCTTATGCCCACGGTTCTTGTGGAGCGTCTCTCTCTCTCGCCTTCTTTCTCTTTCGGTACATATTTCCGATTACGAGCCGTCTCCCTGATCTTGCTACTGATGCCCTCTGCCCTTATGCCAGTTCTCGGCTGTTGGCTCCTGTCGTCTCGCTCTGTTTCTTGTGTTGCGGTATCTCGCCCCATTGGTCCCCTCTCTCGATCTCAGCACAGCCTGATCCTTCCTGACTCTTGATACAAGCTGCTGCTCTGATTCTGCTTCTCTTGACTTCTTACAGCGGCTCATCTATGTCATATTCAAATTCTAGAGATAGTTGGCGCACGGTGCTGTATGACTTTGATAGGATCCACTCCATACGCTTGTGGCCTCTCGCTGACTGACGCTCCGTTTTCCAAGCCCAGTAGTTTTTTCTGACCCTATTCCGTCCCCTCCTTTTGGACCCTCGACATTCAAGTTATCTCCCCTTGTCCCTATTCGTTACTCTCCTCTGAACATCTTGTGCGGTTAGGTGGCACTTCTATTCCATCGGTCGCTCTTGCTTCCCGCTCGCGCATCTGGAACCGAATATTCAGTACACATGAGGCACCTCTGCTCTATGTACAGCTTTAACCGGCTGCCATATGCGGACTCTGTCTCTTTGATTACGTCATGCTGCGCAGCCCTTTGGCTGGCTTCTTCATTGCCTTGCCCTTGTTTGACGGACCTCGTGTCCTGGACTAATGACATGGTACTTGGGATATTGTGCTTCTATGACCTGAGTGACCTGACTTCTCTGAATTCTCCTCCTTCGCAATTTCCACTGTTTACTCTATTGAAGGATCGCTCCGTCTCTGTCATTCCTTCCCTCACATGGTCTCTTCAGAAGTTTCAGCTATAGTCGTGATGTATGCTCAGTTTACAAACTTAACTTTTGGCTGTTTACCTATTCATGGTCACATTCCACTGGTATCTAATTCTTAGACAAACTTGGTGATTGCATTTGTTTGGAGTTTGCATAGTGCAGTATTTTCATCCATTACTGGTGTGATGGTGTGTGTTAATACTCCCTCTATACGTAGTGTGCCTTGTTGTGCAGTTGCATTGGTAGAATGGATAAGGTTGATGTATTATTCACGGTGAATGACTAGATTGAAAGTGCTAGGAGTAGATGTGTGGACTATGATGACTATTGTCGAATCAACCTATGATTCAGTGACTAAATTCTCTCGCAGTTAGATCGGTCTCGGAGGTGGCTGTCAATACTGTATGGCAAACAAGCCCGCTGACTCGCTTTTTGGTTTTTGCGCTGTCGTCATCGCATTGTGATAGTTCGAGGTAATTTGCATCCCAGACATGAAGCACAGTAGGGAGAGTTCGTACATTGCAATGAAGCCATTAAGAAAACATGGCGATACTTACCAAATTTTTACAACTAAATGATCTTGATTTGATACAGGATGAGTTAACCTTCTTTTTGTATTTACTTTGTGACTCACTATTCTTCTGCTTGTTTCATCCTCCAATAACATCATTGGCTGCCTCTATTGTGTCTGTTTCTTCCTCGTTTGGCTAGGCTAGCCCTCTATGCATCCTGGGTTTCATAGTGTAAATTGCCTTGATTTGCTGACATCTCAGTAGTTGATAAATTGTATGTCCAGGTTATTTGGGCTTTGTGTAACGCCCGACTGCCTGTATGAGTCAATGGAGAGAAGAGCTTGCCTTCGTGCCTTCCTTTCCACACCATTCCTGTCTAATTCTTATTATAGAGGCCTAAAAGTTCTCAGGCACCCTGTTGCAATAACTGTATTTGTATCTGATTGTGGAGTGGCCACGAATGGCTGGAAGGATGAGACAAGCAGTGTTGTCATGTCTGAAGGCTGAAATTGGGGTTTACACTTCTTGTGGACGGGCCATTGCTCGGATTTAGGTAGTCTATGAATTCACGGTGCCATCTTGTGATGTCCTTTGTGCCTCTGTGATTATTACAGCATCATGTCTGAGTTCTGTAGTATGTAAGGCGCTTTTAAATGATGATTGTGCTCTAATTATGCTGTGTTGTGACAGGTCGGATGGGTACAGTAGTGGTATGGATCTCGCATATCGCGATCGATCATGTTCATGTGCAGTGTGATGATTCTTATTGGGAGTGAGGATTCCTTTCGAGCGGATCAAGAGAGCACTGGAAGCTAGCTGTGAAGGACGAAGCTGGTGGACCTGCACAGGTATTGGGTTAAGCACGGTGTGTTTCTTTAGCAGCGCCTATGTGTTTCCTGCATTATGTTCAGTTACGAGAGTCACGGCGGTGTGCAACTAGGATGAAAGATTTTCTTTACGTCAAAAGATGATTTGATAAGGCACTTGTGTAACCATTTCAACATGCCTGGACCCTTGATATCTATCTTTCCTCTCATATGATGAATGGGCATCGGTGCATAGGCCTTCCCCTATTAATAGCTCCAGGATCCTCTTAGCGTTCTTTTCACAGAGTACTCATCAAGTAACCTCTTGGTTTAACTCTTACACCATTGTTTAATGTATGACTGATAGATGACATGGTACACGCGCCCTAGCTGAACTCTCTCACTGCCAACGCAGGAGCAATGAGTCTCCTGGCACAATAGTGGTGTTTGAAGTCACTTGGCATATTTACAATGGATGGAGTCACTCATCCGTGTTATCGTGAATCAAGGTACTGTCCCAGGAATGGAATTTATGTGTTCTCTGGCGGTGGTCGTGCAATGTCAACACAGGACTTGTAGACTTTAACCAAGCCTTGAGCTTGGATCCTGTCGTCTCCTGATGATGTTCATTCAGATCAGAAAATTAAAGAAATTTCCAGTTGCCCTGCCCTGATGATTCCCCAATGGTCCAGAAGAACCTTCCAATGGTAGCTCCTCTCCTTCATTTGTCTGTTTCAAATCATCCTAGAAAAGGATGAGGACACTGTTGGCATGTCTTATATTTACTTGCTCCCCCCATTGCCAGATTCATTATCCTTCATCAGTCAGTGATTTGAAAATGGAATGAAGGAAAGGACAAACCTGATTTACCTCCTGATCTCCAGTCTCTTCACCTTCATTGACCTCTTGATCTCCAGCTTCTTCATCTTCATGATTTCCTGTTGCTTGGTTAGACTTTGGCTCAAGAAATAATTTGTGATACCTCACTCTCCCTCATGGTCACCACCTTCATTTTTCACATGTCGTCTCATCTTCACTATTGCCATCTTCATGACTATCCTCATCATCCTTTTGAAGAATGTTATGAATTATGAGTGAATATAAATGTTAAATACTGACTCCACTGTCATTCAACTCCATATCAGAGCGACGTAGACGGGTCACTGTGCTTTGGTTGGCAGCACTAGTGACAATGGATATACTACGTTTTGGGGGATGGACAGAGATGCCACTCTCTTCTAATACAGTTTCCGTACTAAGTATATAATAATACATGTATTAATGTCATTTAATTTATATTATATTTAGTTTAAATATCCATTTGTGAAGAAGAATGTAGGGGCAACAGAGAGAATGTGAAGGCATGGGTGAGGGGAGTGAGTGACAGAGAGAGGGCAAGGGCAGTGGAGAGAGGGCAATGGAGGGTGGGCAGCAGCAGAGGGCAAGGGCAGCAGAGGGCAAGGGCAGTGGAGAGAGGGCGATGGACAGAGGGCAGGCAAAGGTGAGCGAGCGACAGAGGGTGGGCAGCGGCAGAGAGAGGGCAAGGGCGGTGGAGAGAGGGTGAGGCGAGGGCGGCGGAGAGAGGGCGGTGGGCGCAGAGAGAGGGCGGGCGGCGGCGGAGAGAGGGCGGGCAGCGACAGAGAGAGTGTGAGGGCGGTGGAGAGAGGGCGAGGGCGAGCAGCGACAGGAGCGGGCGGCGGCAGAGAGGGCGGCGGCGGAGAGAGGCGGGCGGCAGTGGAGAGAGGGCGAGGCGGCGGGAGAGAGGGCGAGGGGAGAGCGAGGGCGGGCGGCAGCAGAGAGGGCGAGGGTGGCAGAGAGAGCGAGGGCGAGGGCGGGTGGCGGCGGAGACGGCGGAGAGAGGGCGGGCGGCAGCGGAGAGAGGCAAGGGGGCAGAGAGCGGTGGAGAAAGGGTGAGGGCGAGGGTGAGCGAGCGACAGAGGCGGGCGGCAGCGAGAGAGGGTGAGGGAGGCAGAAGCGTGGAGAGAGGGCAAGGGCGAGGCGCGCAGCGGAGAGAGGGCGAGGGCGCAGAGAGCGGTGGAGAGAGGGTGAGGGCGAGGGTGAGGAGCGACAGAGGGCGGCAGCGGAGAGAGGGCAGGGAGGCAGAGAGCGGTGGAGAGAGGCGAGGGCGAGGGCGAGTGAGCGACAGAGGGCGGGCGCGGGGAGAGAGGGCGCAGCGGAGAGAGGCGAGGGCGGCGGAAGAGGGCAGAGGGCGAGGGAGCAAGAGACAGAGGGGGCGAGGGTGCGCGAGTGACAGAGGGTGGGGGAGCGACAGAGGCGGGCGAGGGCGAGCAACAGAGGAGGGAAAGGGCACGTTGGTGTGGGGATGAGCGCGTTGGTGTAGGGATGGGCGCCAAAGGAATCATGTTTGTTTTGAGTCCAGAAGGAGTAGAAGAGGGAGGGGAAGAAGAAAAATAAGAGGGATAGTGAGGAAACTGGCAAAAAATGACTTACGGGGTGAGTTTGGGGTTGTCATTGGCTGCTGCATCGTCCTGGCTATGCGAGCTGCGGACGTCTTCCTATTTGAAGGGATTAGAACAGCTGGTGAGTAAAATAAATATTGGCGGCGGGCGCACCTCTTCGCCGCTCCTGATTTCCTCCCAATTTCCTTCGTCTTCGCCCGTTTCTTCTCAGCGGCATTCGATGCCGCAGACTCCACTCTGTTCCTCTTGGTTGAGCGATGGGGGGGCTAGTGCAATGTGTTGAGCGAGTGTTCATGCTGGTGGTGGGTGGGTGGGCTGTGCTGATCAGATCGATCACTGCACAGCTGTGCTGGCATATCACGTGATTTGCACGCGTGGTGTGTCACATGACAATCAACAACACGTCGTGTCACAATCAACAATGCGCGTTTGTGTCACACATGATGTAAGCAGATGCTATATATATCTGAGGCTTGTGTACTGGTTCCCCTCGGAGTGTGCTCGGACTACGAGTAGTCCGAGCACACTCCGAGCTTGACCAGTCCTAGGACTGGTCAGATTTGTCCTAGCTAGGCTCGGAATGGGCTCGGAATGGGCTCGGAATGGGCTCAGACTGCACTCGTAGTCCGAGTTCCATTTTGAGTGGGCTCTCAGCCAGAATTCTGAGCTCAGAATTGGAGCTCGGATTCCGAGATTTGAGGGGGGGGGAGAGTAAAGTGCTCTCATTCGAGGTGCACATCTCATTGGCGTTAGGCCCCACCACCTCATGCAGGCTGTCCAAATGTCAGGCAAGTGCTAGTAACATGCGCACATTGTCAAATGAGCCCTTGAGCAGCATATTATTAGAGGTGTAGTAAACATTTCATGCTATCACTTTCTCTAAAATTTCCTAATAAGGAAATTTTAGTCGGTTCTTCAGTTCGAACCAGAACAGAACCGACAGAACCGGTTCAGGCAGGTTCAGTTCTGGTTCTGGTTCGGTTCAGGCATTTTCTCATTGGTTCTGGTTCTGGTTCAGCCAAAAATGCCCCTGAACCGAACTGAACTGAACTTCGGGAGCTCTAGATCATTGTGGAAGGACAGATTGAAATGGATCCAGCAAAGCTTACAGGAATTAGCAAATGGCCAGAACCTGAAAACCGTCAAACAAGTTCGGTCTTTCTTAGGATTTGCGAATTTTTACAGGAAGTTTGTCGGGAACTATGCAGAAATAGTGGCTCCGCTCACAGAATTGACCAAGAAGAATGTTCTGTTTGCATGGAATGAAGAATGCCAGAGGTCTTTCGACGCTCTGAAGGCAAAATTCTTAGAGGAACCAGTTCTAGTAATGCCAGATCCGTTGAAACCCTTTACCCTGGAGACGGACGCATCAAATTGGGCAGTAGGGGCAGTATTGAAACAACGAGGGTCTGATGGAGAATTACACCCATGCGGATACATGAGTCATCGATTATCGGACACAGAACAAAGATACCAGGTCTACGATTGCGAGTTATTGGCAATTAAGAAAGCATTTGAAACATGGAAGCATCTTTTGAAAGGATCACCACATCGGATCATGGTTCATTGCGATCACAAGAATCTTTCTTATTACAAGCACCCACAGCTGATGACTGCCAGACAGTCTTGATGGTGGCAAGAGATCATGGAATATGACATCGCTCTGGAGCATGTCCCAGGATCGAAATTAATACAGGCAGACGCCTTATCACGACGCCCAGATCATGTAAATGAAGAAGAAGCCAAAGCCAAGGCAGTACCCCAAACCATGATAACGCCTGAAATGGTTATTTGATCAATCATGACATCTTGGGCCACAGAAATCACAAAACTTACAAAAATGGATAAATTTGCAACAATTACCAACGGTTTAAAAATAGGAAAACTACCGCTCAAAGCTAAGCTAACCGATTGGAAATACGACGGTGAAACACTCCGTTACCAAGGACAAATTTATATACCAGATAACGAAAATTTACGACAAGATATCATTAAATTACACCATGACCCCGCCGTTATGGGTCATCCAGGTCGTCTGAAGACCCTATCACTCGTCAAACGAGATTATTGGTGGCCAGGAATGGCAGCCCTTGTCAACAAATGGGTCGAAGGTTGCGCCTTCATGCCAACAAATGAAAGTTAACACACATCCAATTATACCCAGCCTCATGCCGATCAAATCGACTGCCACAAGACCTTTTGAACAAGTTTCACTAGATTTTGTCACAGATCTGCCCCTAGTAGATGGGTTTGATTCTGTTTTGACCGTGGTCAATCAAGGCTTAACAAAGGGGGTAATATTCATCGCTTGCAAGAAAACTTTCACCGCCCTAGACACGGCCAACTCCTACATCAACGAAGTCTATAAACGCTTCGTACCCACCACACTTATATCAGACAGAGGACCACAATTCACCTCAAAAGTATTCGAAGAAATGTGCAAGATATTCGGAATCAATCATTGGAAATCCACAGCCTTTCATCCACAAACAGATGGAGAATCAGAACGTCTAAATCAAGAACTTGAAACATATCTCAGGCTATTTTGTACCGATCATCCGATCACATGGAAAGAATATCTCCCTTTAGCACAATCAGCGCCCACACCAATCCACAAAAATGGCACCGTTCGAAATCATGTTTGGAACCAAACCAATGGCCATACCAACTGCATTTCCATGCATAAATGTTCCAACAGCAGAAGAGCGTTTCAGATTGATCAATCAAATCAGAGATGAAGCGCTAGCAGCACATGAATTATCAAGACAGCTCATGATGCAGCGTGTCAAAGGCAAGACACACCACTTCAAGGAAGGAGACCAAGTTTGGTTAGATTCTAGGAACCTTAAAACCGATCAACCTCGGAAATTTGCTCCTAGGAGAGAAGGACCTTTCATAATAGAAAAAGCACTCGGACCGGTGACATATAAACTTCATCTACCCCAAAGATGGAAGATTCACCTGGTGTTTCATGTGTCACTCCTCACACCCTTTCAAGAAAACGATATCCACGGACCCAATTATCCTAGACCACTTCCAGATCTAGTAGACAACAAAGAAGAGTTTGAAATAGAGACCATTGTCTCACACTGAAGGAAAGGTAGCAAATGGCAATATCTCATTAAATGGAAAGGCTATCCAATGTCTGACAACTCATGGGAAGACAAGGATAATTTAGAACACTCTGAAGAGACACTTTTGGAATATAAGGAGAGACATCGATTACCCAGACTCCCAACCTCGAGTTCTAGCATTTGCCCACATTGAAAGCAACGCTCTACATCCTAAACAATGTCTCACACCACCTCCAATGCTTCTCAGACCTCTACCCCTCGTCACACACCCCCTAACACCATTCCCGATGCACCCACTATGCCATTGCCTCAGATCAGCAGCCCTCCATCGCCTGCACCGTTGCCTGTACCTCCCAGTATGTTACCACCTCCCTACGACGCTCTCAGCACCGCCGAACTAGCTCCTATCACATGAGGACTAACACAGTTATTGGCAGGAAGCGAATCAGTCTTAGGAGACCTCAGGCATGCAGTCCGAACTGCTAGAGAAGTTGGACGCATGATTCAACGCAATGGGGCTGCAATCAACAATGTCTATGTGGAGTTATTGGCTCATCAAACCACCCGTCCAGGAGACAACCTCCATCCCAACAATGTCGCCGACATTTCAGTCCAAAATATCATCCAGCCCACTGTCACTACTGTTCACAATCGCCTGGACCCTCTCACCAGTACCACCTTCATTTCGGATATTCAGAGAGGTGCCCCCATCACTCACAATGCAGGAGAAGAAGACTTACCTCCCAATCGCTTCATGCATAATTACGAGGACAATTACAACCTCCCTCTTTTCGATCTAGTTATCGTCGAAAATATCCTCAAGCACTATCAGATCCCAGGATACCTAGACCTCAAAACACGATCTAGAATCATTTGCTTATGGGTCTTGTTCACGAACTGGAGCTTTTGCAACAGTCTATGCCACATATTGGAACGAGAAGTTTGTCTGGAATTAGCAGCATTCGTTTCAACACTTGTCAACTTCATGCATCAATTCCCAGTTTCACATGAGGATCGCTTCGTCACCCTTCACATATGGGACACTATACAAGCACTAGTACTTCTTGGCGTCGAATCCTATGTTGAAGAAGCAGTTAGACGAACCACAGCAGGACACAGAGACGTTTATTTCAATCCAAATCGCTATCGAGTCGCCGAAACCGGCATGATTACACTCCAGCAGAACCCCAAAGTGGAAGCCATCAATTTACTTGGAACAGTAGACACTGTTGTGCATCTAGCATCACAAATGAACCCTACCAGGGAAGCGACAGGCTTCAACCTCAACCATCTTCGAACGCTTCGACAGAAGGTTACGGTTCTCAGCATGCTATATGACCAGAGACTTCCACAACTCAACTGGAAATATCAGAATGCAGCAACAACGCAACTATATGTAGGCTATAACATCGAAGGAGTCGACATTCCCACTACCCCTTTCACTAATCCTCGACGATCAAGGGTAGTTACTTTACCAAACGACGAAAGAGAGGCACCAGATGGCACACCAACCGTTCAAACTTGGGAACTGGTTAATTATAGATACCCAGGAGAAGACAGGGACACTTTACGAGGATGCTACATCTGTGGAGACGCTGATCACTATACGACGCACCACCCACAGACAGGAAGGATACCAAATGAACACCCAGAAGACGTCAATTCTTTCACTCAACCAGAGCAAGGGCTAAGAAGACCCTTTCACATGACGTTTCTCGAAGAATTCTCTTATCCTCGACCAACTGCACCACAACCCCCTCCTACCTATGCATCAACCATTGCCTCAGCTTCAAACACATCTTCAGCGAACCCTAGACGACGAAATAATCAGCGCATACCTCCTCCAACGCAAGCACGACGAATGGAAGTAAACTACTATCAATTGCCTTCGCCCACCACCTATTCAGACATTCAGGATGAAATGGCAGATCAAATACCGCCCAATACTCGTCAACAAGCACGCCGAAACGCCCGTCCACAACGCCAGACACTGTTTGCCACTCAGGGACTCCGTCCACCTACCAGGAATGCCCCTCCTCGTTTCTCCTCCGCAAACAATACACCACTTGGACGACCACCTCGTCACAATAATCGCTCTCGTCACAATCGCTCAGGACAGGATCTGCATATCGAGTTTACCTATGATGAAGATGCCATGCACAACATGAGCATGTAGAAAAGGACTATTATTGAGTTTTCATACCGATCTTTATGTTTTGTTATTGATTTTATCTTTGGAAAAGATAGACTTTTAATTTAGAACGGAGGCTATGTTACAATCACGCCTCAAGTATGCTTATGTAAAACCCCTATCCCTATGCAGTACATTTTTCTCATTATTATGCTCTTCTTACTTCGTCGAATATGCCAGAGTTCCCTTTATCACATGCCTATCGCTTTTATCACATGTAACATTCCTTTAACACATGCCAGTGTTTATTATCACATGCCTACCTTTATTATCACATGCCTATGCACTCTTGTAATGTATATAAACCTTGCAATCCATAGACTGGACCTCCAGTCTAGTTTTAACGGTCAAACCGATTGACTGAACTGTTAGCTCGTCTCAGCACACTCTCACTCTCCAGTCTTACACTCGTGTAGTAGCTTGGCTGTTCCTTGAGAAGGCCTTGCTCTCGTCGCCCTTGAGGTTGACGATCTAAACACGTTATAGGTGTAACAGTTAGGGAAAAGATGGGCATCAATTTGATGCTATCAACTAACCTCCTTTATTGGATCTGAACTTTCATCCTGTTTCCAGCCTTCAGAAATATAATTATGAATATGCCTATTCAAACTGACCTCATCCCCAAAATCATCTTGTACACCCAAACTCTCCATGTCAAGATCTCTCACATCATGCTCCTGATCATTGCTACTTCCATCATCATCACTAACATCCCTCTTGTCACCATCATTGCTGGTGTTATTGACTGAACCTTCTCAAATGAGTTTCTCACAAGAAGGCAACATGACATACTTGACTCCTCACTACTTTCCTCCAAGTCATCTTGTTGAATACGAGTTGATTGAATTTGGGCTGCCTTTGATGGGGCAAAGGAAATAGCAGACTTGCAAACACATGCAGGTGGTGCAACAGGTACACCACTGTCCTCAAGTACTTGTTCAGCCTTACAAGAAACATTGTACATAACTGTACAATGTAGGTATAACATTATAGGTATGACTTACGGTGTGTTCTGAGTCGGTGCCATAATGGCATCTTCAGCAGCTTGAGCAGCTGATGTTTTCCTAGTGGATCTGGTTTAGCCCAGTTAGCTATGAGCTTGGGGGGTGGGTTGCTGCTTACCTGAGGGCAGGAATATTTCCGGGCAAGCAGTGGGAATGAATCAGTGGTGGGCACAAATTGTGCAGTGGGAATTGTTGGTGGGCACAAAGAGGTGCAGTGGCAATGTGGTTAGCTACGGGCTCACCAAGGGGTGGGCTGCTGCTTACCTGAGGGGTGGGAATATTTGCAGGCAAGAGGTGGAATGAATCAGTGGTGGGCGCAAATTGTGGCAGTGGGAATTGTTGGTGGGCATGAATGGGTGCAGTGGCAATGCAGTTAGCTACGGGCTTGCCGAGGGGGCGGGCTGCTGCTTACCTGAGGGGTGGGAATATTTGCAGGTGAGCGGTGGGCGCAAATTGTGGCAGTGGGAATTGTTGGTGGGCGCAAACAGGTGTGGTGGAAATGCAGTTAGCTACAGTCTCGGGGGGTGGGCTACTGCTTACCTGAGGGGTGGGAACAGTTCCAGGCAAGCCGCTGGGGCTGCGCTAGCCTCCTCATTGAGCACATCGGCTCGACGTGCTTTCTTGCAGTCCTTCTTTGGACTCTTGATAGACGCTGTTGATTTTGTCTGTTTGCGAGTTGAACGGGGAGGTGGGGAGTGTGGGGCAGCAGCCATATGTGCTGAGGTAGTTGTGGGCATGTGGGAGACGAGGCGCACAGCATTGTGACCATGTGACATGCATGTAACAAGCATCAGGCAGTTGTGACCATGTAACAAGCATCAGACGCAGTTGTGACAATGTGATGTGAAGCTGTAACAAACGTCACACACTGTCACAATAGTACTTTTACACTGATAAACAAGGAGTCCCAGGATTTGTGTCAGGAGTCAGAGTCCACCAGGAGTCCACCAGGAGTCCCGGCTCACTCCCAGCACATTTTGGCTGGGGATGAGGGGTCTTCTGGGGAGGTGGGAGTCCGGGAATTTCCCTCTGGAGTCCCGGGAAATCCTGGGAGTGGTCAGGAGTCCTCAGGAGTCCACAAGGAATGCATGGGGGACAGTAAAGACCTCAAAATTTGTAGTTTTGTCCAATTTCATGGATTAAACAGGCCAGGCCAAAAGCCATCCCAGGCCATGTTGTTGGCCAGCTTGGCCCAGCCTATTTGGGCCCAGCTTAGCCAGGTCTACGGCTTCAGGCCAGGCCAGGCACATCCATCAGCAAATTTGGGGGCTCTCTGCAGAGGCCTCTGCAGCACTGTGGAGGTACCACAGAGCCCACAGGACCTGGAGATAAGGTATATGCTCTGTGCAGTACTGCCACAGACTGCTGGCAGTCTGTGGCAGTCTGTGGCATCTGTGGCAGTCTGTAGAAACAATCTGTACAAGTAAACCACAGAGCCCTGCAGAGCCCCACAGAGCCCCACAGAAGCTAAAGATCCACAGAGACCCACAGAGACCCACAGAGACCCACAGAGACCCACAGAGACCCACAGGACCTGGAGAAAGGTATATGTTCTGTGGAGCACTGTGCAGTACTGCCACAGTCTGCTGGCAGTCTGTGGCAGTCCAAGTAAATAACTGTTCCAATAAGCCACAGAGACCCACAGAGACCCACAGAGACCCACAGAACCTGGAGAAAAGGTATATGTTCTGTGCAGCACTGTGCAGTACTGCCACAGTCTGCTGGCAGTCTGTGGCAGGCCAAGTAAATAACTGTACCAATAATCCACAGGGCCCTACAGAGCCCCACAGTGTCCTACAGAGCCCCACAGAGCCTGGAGAAAAGGTATATGTTCTGTGCAGCACTGTGCAGTACTCCCACAGTCTGTGGCCAGTCTGCCATAGTCTGTGGCCAGTCTGCCATAGGCTGTGGTAGTCTGCACCAATAATCACACAGCTCATGAAAGCCAATGGCAAGGCCACAATATCATCAAATTCATATTAATAAAAACCCAGTATGCTATCTTATCTAATCCAATATCACATCAAAGTCTGTAGATATTTCATTGCATCTTCTCAAAGTATGAAACCTACAACAGAGTCAGCAACATTGCAAGGATATTTACACTGACTCACTGTCCGTTCCAAGCAATAGATTGAGATAGCTCACAAAGCTTAGGCCCACGGAATTCATGATCTTGGACTCTCTTGATGAGCCCCATTATTTCCGTATGAATAATCTGGTAACAAGAACCAGCAAACAACTGGCCAACAAATGATCTGGTTGCCCACTCTTCGAGGCAGTGGTAAATCTAATTTGTTTCAGCAAATCAAATCATGCATGAATGGTCAGACCACATACACTAGTGCAAACTAATGCAAGTGTATGCATCGGAAATGTTTGAAAACAGTTCGGGAAAATCCTAGACAAGCAGTCATTTTTGCCGTTGTAATAGAATTGTTCCACAACTTCTAAAACAGCAGGGTGAGTGAAATTTTCCATACGAGTCTAGTTGAAAGGAAACAATCAGTGGACGCCATGTAAACTTCACAACTCCCTTACTGGACCGTCAGCCACAGGCCCATGCAGGAACAATGATTTCACCAATAGCTTGACAACATTTGCTTTTACAACAGTCTGGAGATGGGCAGAGTTATGAGGCTCGTAAATAGTCGGGGACAACGCATCAGAATATCAAATCTTGACTACTTCTCTTGCAAGTTGCTTCAGACGTCCGCAATAGGAGGAGCCATCTTCAAATATCTAATGCTGAATGAAATAAAATTGTATAAAACTATATGTGAACGACTTACAAGACTCCTCATATGGCCTGCATAGCACTTATAAACATCTATTCCCAGTCAACATTGGCAAATAGTGTCAAAGAATATGCAAACCAGGGTCAGGTACAATCCTCCTTTCCTCCTCATATGTCCCAACAGCATCCAAGAGAGTCTTGTCATTACACTCCGGAAAAGCATCTTCTGTGTGGATCCAAAGTCGGTAATGATACTTCGCCTGTTGAAGCACATCAACCCAGGGCCCAGAGTAAAAACCAATCTGTGTGGGCTTGGTCTCACGAGTTTGAATGGAACTAGACAGCGTACGGCTTCGTCCCACTGCTCATCCATCTGCCACGTCAACATCTTCTGCGTCAGACTGATTGCCATCCTCCATGTTGCTAGCAGTGAAGCGCAGCTGAGACGAGTGTTGATTGCAGGGTACATTGGGGTGCATGTGATTCCAAGCATGTCTAGGGCCATTCATAGATGCTGCAGTGGAAGACGCACAGTTGGTAGAGGGTTGGGATAAGTGACTGACAGCTGTTTGAGACCTAAAAATGTTACTGATATTTGAGCGCATGCTGATCCGTCTTACCTTGCAAGTCCTCAACTGTTTAATCGAAGTGAATCAGGGTTCGGCAGCTGTATAGTCCCATTCCTATTGTGATGTTGTTCGAGAACTGAGTATGCATTGTCAATCTTGTTGTCTAAAGACAACATTAGAAATGCATAAAGGTACCCTTATACTGCTCACCTGATCTGGGAACGATATTACTGGGTGCCTTCTGATTAATAATCATCATTGCCTGTCGCTCATCTTCGTCAGGAGATTGTTCATCAACTGATGCCATCCAATCAGTGGATCGACATAATGCCAAACAAAACAAAGAAACCATTTATATCTGAAGTAGATACCAAGAGTAAGATGATGTTTATGGTCAAAATATGGAACTTTACCATTTTCTCCAATGTGTTGGTCATTTCTTCAACCCCATCACCATCACGTTGGTTGCCATCAGACTTGGACTCTATGGCATGTTCCAATTCTTCCAGCATATGAAGTCCGTCATCTGATTCACCAGGCACATCATTGTTTTGAAAACCAAAGCTGGAGCCGTGCCCTGCGTTGACAAATGAAGGTGTTGGTGCATTCACATTGAGAGGCAGATCGTCCCTTACAGTAGGTGCTTCATTAGCCTATGCGCATATGTTAGCATTGAAAGCAACATGACCGAGAGAGACACACCATTCAATATCCTTTCTCCACTGGAGGTGCCATAGCATTAATGGGTATGTCTTTGAGGACCTCTTCAGGATCCCCCCGTTTTCTCTTATGCGCACCAGTAATTTGATCTGAGATTAATTGGAGCTGGGCGACAGCTCCGCCCTTGCCTTGGTTGGTATGCCTGGGTCTTGAATGGCCAGTAGCTACAATTTGGTTAGCAACGTGGAGGAGTAGAACAGGATTTAGCTATCACTGTCAAGTTCTGGCACAGTGCCGCCTGTATCTAGCATTTGGCTGCATGTCAAGACTCAGGAACGCAGGTTATAAGATTGCCTATTACCTTCGGAAGTTGGAGCATCAACCCCTACTGCAACCTTTTTCCTAGCAGTAATAGACGTGGATTGTGGTCTTCAATGCTTCATGATCGAATGCAATGGGCGCTAAGGACGAAGGGCCTTCCAAGCGTTAGCCATGTTATATATTGTTTGGCTGCCAGTTCAACTCCGCTTTTGGTGGTTCCAAGCGTCGTTTAGTTAAAAACATGCTACCTCTACGTTTAGATTGACAGCTAGGCTGCTGTAGTTGTATAGAATGACATTCTCATACTACAAACCACTCCCTTGCACATTTTTCTTGACAGTGTATTGTAAAAGTACCAGGAAGCTCGTTGCACTTCAAGATATCTTCGACAGGATTCCCATGTGCATCTTCCTGCTCAAAATTGATGGATCCAACCTTGACAAGAGCTTTCATCTGGCCATGGATGAATGCATCAGGTTCTGCCTTTGCATGATTGTGAGGAAGAATACTGCAGCCTCTGCAGCCAGAGGATAAGTCTTGAAAAACAATTCCATGAACAGCAGCGGCTCACCCAGAGATGTGTAAGATTGCAAGATTGACGGCTTGGATCCACCACCGTTCACGCTGGTGAAACGCTCCTCAACTCTTCTCAACCAATCGCCTGTCAAGTTTCTCAGCGAAATGTCGATCCACCTATTCTGGTGCTGTTGGCCTCTCCTAAGTACCTTCCCATTTGATGCCATTACTCTGGCCGATGCAACCATCAGATCCTTGACGGACAAACTTGTATGAGCTTCCTTCACAACCATTACCCGACTGGCAAAAAGAAACCCATTGAATGGCATCAGTTGGACATTAAACATTTGAGACGACCATTCGCCAGTAAGGTAGGCCAAACATCATGCGCAGAACCAAAACCAGATCCCACTATTAGGCAAATATTTTCCTGTTGTCTGGTTGAAGCGCAAGTTGCCAAAATTGGCTGGTGAAAATCCTCATAGGAATGGTGACCACCAGCCCTGCCCTGTCCACCAGAGAATAATTGGAAACTTTGGATGGGCTGCTGCGATACTAAGACTTGTCAAATGCCATGCACGGATCCAGGTTTGAATGCTACATGCTTTATTCCTGTGACATTCAGAGCATCAATTATTTCAGCAGCTTTCTCAGCAGTCGGAATGCCAGCCGCCATGCAGAATCCTTCAACAGGCGAACCCCCCTCTTCATTTCTTGCCAGAGAGGGAATTGGAAGCCAAACTGATGAGGATTGATGTACAAGGAACTCAATGTGATGTCTACACCGGCGGGGATCTGCTTCTGAATCTCAGTGATATCAGGACTACCCCTTGACGTGACGTCTTAGGGCCCCAACAGCAGACTTAGGAGGAGAGGAGTGAGGGTAGAGTGGAAACCCGAGAGAACTCGACTGAGGACTCTGGGTGCTATCTTGCTCAGTTTATATACTACAAGGGTGGTCTGTGCACCACTCTAATAATAGTAGCTACGCTGAGTAAGTATGAGTAAAAGGAATAACATAATCGGCCCCTGCTGCTGCGCATTGGTAAGCCTAAGTCATAGTCCATGAGTCATTGGTCCGGTAGTCCGTAATCTAATCTAATCGTCTAATCTAATCTAATCTTAGCGCTGACTAGATAAGATAGATGCCAACCTGACTAAGATGTTTGGCTACAGCTATGGTAAAATACAAGAAAAAGAATAAAAATGTCTTAGAGATTTCGACCGTTGAGAACAGGTCATGACAGTACCCCTTTTTAGGTTTTGGCTTCCTAGACGAACTAAAAATCTTCAAAGGATATGTGTCCACCTTTCTTTTCTTTTCTCCATCTCATACATAATTGCCATGCCCAAAATGCTTTGGGCGGGAAAGTCCAAGGATCTACGCCTTGGTCGGCCTTTTCTATCCAGCGGTACACATCACGATCCATCGTGATGCGGGGACGGGGAATGGGTTTCGACTTTTTGATTGGTTCCGGGAAAGGACAACGTGAAGATTGTTCACAACAGTGGCCCACGTTTGAATAGCCACCAATGGTAAGGATTGTTGATTGGGATTTTTTGTTGTTGTGGCGGTTCTTACCCATGATGGTAAGATAGACGATATACAAATGTATATGTGTTTGAATAACCGGGCCCAGAATAAGGCCTTCCTACAACAAAATGAAGCAGTTTAAGGCCCTACTCCAGGGCCAATCCTTTTAATTTTTTAAACAACCATTACAATCGCATGGACCATCGTGATCTGATGATTCATTTAATTGATTTAGGAGTTGTTGTCCTTTCCATTTCTGCCAATTTTCTCCCATGATGCAGTTTCTGCTACTGCATTTATGTCAATCCTGGATATGGCCATTCCTGGACTTTCAGTAAAGTTTTCATATTTTTTGAAGCTTAATTTATCAAAGACACTTTTGTCAATGATACGAATTGCTCCGGGGTTTTTATCATAGAAATGCTTAATTTTCCTTTTTGCATTTCCTAAATTTTCTTTTGGCTCCCACGAATTGTGTTCTGCCGTGTATCCTTTCCATTGAACAAGATATTCCATCTTGTTTCTCTTTAAACGTACATCGAGGATTTCTTCTACCTCGAATTCCTTTTCACCGTCAATTTCTACTGGTGGTGGCGGTGCAATGCGTTGTCCCTTAAGTGGTTTGACATAGGGACGTATTCTTGAAACATTTACAACAGGGTGAATTTGTTGTGAGAAAGGTAGATTTAATTCTACCGCATTTGACGAAATAATCTTTTTAATTGGATAGGGACCTATCCATCGTTCTGCTAATTTTCTAGTTGGTCGACCAGAAAGCTGAAGATCTTTGGTTGATAACCAAACTCGATCTCCTACTTTATATTCTGGTACTTCAGAACATCGTCTATCTGCGTAAAGTTTCATATCATCCTGCGATTTCTTTAGTGCAGCTTGCGCTTCTTCATGAATTTCTTTCATTCTTTGCGCAAAATCAGCCGCAGCTGGGTGACTTCCTTCCTTTCTGGGTTCAATACCCATTCTTGGATGTTTTCCGTAATTTACGAAAAACGGTGTATGTTTCGTTGAGGCCTGAATTTTGTTATTGTAACTAAATTCAGCTATTGCAAGCCATCCCGACCAATTTTCTTGTCAGTGATCTAAAAAATCCTCAGGAACTGTTCTAGATCCTGATTCATTCGTTCTGTTTGTCCATCCGTCTGTGGATGGAAAGCTGTAGACAGATCTGTAGAAATGCCTAACATTTGATTCAATTCTTTCATCATTTGAGCGGCGAATTGAGGTCTGCGATCCGAGATTATTGACTCGGGGAGACCATGGAGTTTCCATATATGATCTCTGAATAGTGTTGCCAACCCTTGAGCTGACGTTTCTTCCGAAGTTGGAATAAAATGTGCCATTTTGGACATTCTATCGCAGACTACTAGAATTGCATTGTGACCATGCGATTCTGGTAACTTTGTAATGAAGTCTGCAGTAATATGGGTCCATGGCTTCGATGGTGCCGAATTAGGCATTAACTTTCCCGCTGGTGGTTCTGGGAAATTTTTGCTTCTTTGGCACTTGTCACATCCAGCAACGTATTTTTTAACAAACTTGGTGACACCTGGCCACCAATAATTTCTTGTGACGAGTTCAACCGTCTTCCATTGTCCTCCATGTCCAGCAATGGGCGTATCGTGATGGAGTCTGACTATCTCCATTCGTAGTTTTTCATCTTTTGGAACGTAAACTTTTCCCTGCCAGAGGATTAATCCTTGTTCCATCTGCCATTCTCCTGCATTGAGTCTCCTGACTCCTGCCTTCTTCATGGCTTCCACCGCTTTTACAACCTCTTCATCGTTTGCTTCCGATTTTCGAATTTTATTTAAAATTTCTTTTTCTGATGTGTTGACTAGCACGTGCCCTTGTTGGAGTGCTGCAATTCGGAAAAATTCTGGTTTCAACAAGGTAACTTCCTTGTTATCATCTTCTACCCCTTTTTATGGTCTGGCCTCCTGGACAGAGAATCAGCCTTTCCCATAGTTGAACCTGCTTTATGAATTAGTTTAAAATTAAACCTGCTGAGGTATAACGCCCAGCGTGCTTGTCTTCGGTTTAATTTTTTAGCATTCATAAAGTATTCGAGATTTTTATGGTCCGTCCATATCTCGAGTTCTTGCCTTGCTCCTTCTAGATAATGTCTCCAGGCTTCGAGACACCTAATAATGCCCAACATTTCTTTATCGTGGACATCATAATTCCTCTCGGTTTCGTTGAGGGATTTGGAGAGATAAGCTACCGGTCTCCATTTGTTATCATCACATTCCATTGATAACACTCCTCCCGTTGCGTAATCCGAGGCATCAGACTCTATTCTGAATTTCTTGTCGGAGTCTGGAGCGACAAGAAGGGGTTGTTCCGTAAAAGTTTTTTTTAATGTTTTAAAAGCTTTTTCTTCTCCCTCCTTCCATTCCCATGTTTTATCTTTTCTGACCAGATTATGTAATGGTCGTGCTATCTTGGCAAAGTCTTTGACAAATCGTCAATAATAATTTGCCAATCCTAGAAAGCGTTGAACATCCTTGACACTAGCAGGTGTTGGCCAGTTGAGGATAGCATCAACTTTCTTTGGATCCATTTTTATTCCGTTGGGTCCAATGATGACTCCTAGGAATTCTACCTCTTGCACATTCCATACACATGTTTCTGGTTTTACGTATAAATCATTTTCTTCCAAGCGCCGGAGAACTTCGAGCACTATATTGTTGTGCTCTTTTTCGGTTTTTGTGTAAATAAGGATGTCATCTATGTAAACAATGACTTTTCCTTCATTTATCATATCCCGAAAGATATCGTTCATCATGGCTTGGAAGGTTGCCGGAGAATTGGTAAGACCAAAATACATTACTACTGGTTCAAAAGAACCTTCTGGTGTAGTAAAGGCAGCCTTCCATTCATCTCCTTCCTTGATTCGTACGTTATTATAACCCCACCTAAGATCCAACCTGGTGAAGTGTTTGGCTTGTCCTGCTCGATCTATGAGCTCCGATATTAATGGTAATGGATAGTTATTTTTAACCGTCCATTCATTTAGGTAACGGTAATCCTGTACCATTCTCTTTTTTCCATCTTTTTTCTTTACGAAGAACACCGGTGATGTTTGTGGTGATTTCGAAGGTCTGATGTACCCCTTTTTTAATTGATCGTCAACGAAGTCTCGGACTTCTCCAAGTTCGTCTGGTGACAAAGGATACACCTTTCCTTTTCTGGGTTGGTAACCTTGTTTGAGATCAATAGCGTGATCCCATGGTTTCCTAACCGGCATTCTTTCTGACGCAGTTTTTTCAAACAAGTGTAAATACTTGTGATACTGCAGTGGTACCAGATCTTTTGGTTCCTGTTTCTTCAACTCCCTAATCCATTTTGGGTCGTCTGATTTGATTCCAGACGGGAGAAATTCGTATTTTTCTCCTTCCTTATAGAATTTCGGGTGTTTCCATTGATCCAGGAAATCCAAATTCCGTTCTTCTTTCTTCTTTTGCTCTAACCAGTAGGCAAAGTCTAACTCCCTTTCTTTTTCCCAGACGTACATATTGGTTTCCCAATGTTCCGCCTGTTTCGTTCGCCTTTGTCTTTCCTTCGTCCACTCCCTTTGTTTATGTCCACATGATTGTGGGCATCTTGTCAACTCTATTTTACCGGTGATCCAGTTGAATCCGGATTGTGTCGTCGTAACCATGTAGATCCAATGATTACATTAGTTTGCCTAATTCGCATATTTCAAAGGTGGCTCTTTCTTGATGCCCTTTGTATCATGAGTAGATCTACTTCATGAGTAATCATACGCCTTCATTGTTAGATCCATCTACGTTTCTAATTGAATTGGTCGATCTAAAGGATTATTATAGCCCTTTTCATTAGCGAATTTAGCGTTCATAAACAAACCTGTTGCTCCTGAATCGAGCAACACTGTTTCTGTTGTTTGGTCATGTGTTCTAGAGTTTCTAGACCTATTTCCATTAGTATCTCGTCCTTTTGACCAATAGAACGAACGAGAAACTCTTTTTGTCCTTTTTTAGTATTCTTTACCTGATAAGGAAGAATCAAGCACAGTTATATCGCCCTGCCGCGCTCCTGTGCTTTGGCACTAGAGACCGCTTCCTGCGGGGTGGTCTCAGAGACTGTTGAAGTCTCCGAGTCCTCCGTACCTACCAGTCCGTCTTCCTTACCTAATACAGAATACCTATTTAGAGAGTTCAGTACGGGACTTACTGACTCTGTCTTCTTTTAAATTTCGCCTTTTGCGAATATTCCTTCATCTCTTCGAAGGACATGTTCGGATGTCCAACCTGATCGGCAGTTCCTTGCTATGTGGCCGATCCTTCATTTGTAGCAGCGCATTGGCGGGCGCTGAGTTCGATCCACGTCCATTGCGTTTGGATCTTGAGGCCGTGTTGCTGTATTATTGCTCGAGGAGGGCCCAGCTCCCGATTGGTTCTGACTCGCTGATCCCGATGCTGTATTGAATCTCCATCGGGGTTTAGGCTGGCCAGTTCCTACCGGCTTCGCCGTATCCGGGCCTTTGGTCCCTTTGCTCCTCTTAGCGGAGTTACTGTTCCTCGAAGAATAATATTGTTCTTCGGCTTTTGCTTGTCTCCATTGTCGGTCGAGACGAACCGATCTTCGGTACCATTCTTCGATGGTTTCCGGTACTTCATCAGCCTCCATTATCCTTTTTCAGAGACCGGCATTCAAACTTCTTTTAAATTCCTCAACTAGGGCCCTTCCCTGGTACCCTGTTCCTCGTGCGACTTTTTTAAACTTTTGCACGTGTTCCTCACACGTGTGTGCGCCTTGTGACATCGTGCGCAACTCCGATATTTTTGACGACTGTTCATCTGTGTCGCCAAAATCCCTACGTATCTGCCTATATAATTGTTCCACTGTGTCCGGAACAACATCGTCTTCATCGGCAATTAACTCTAATAGATTGTCTCGCCAATCTACCACGAATCCTTCCGACATATATGACAACACCAGGAGAATCTTATCCTCTTCCTCGGCACTTGCCATCTTCAGCTGTATATAAAGCCGGCATCCGTTTATGAAATTCGTGACTTCCGACATTTTGCCGGAAAATACTGGTGGCTTGGCTACATCTACTTTTGACGAGCCATTCCCTCCTGCTGATGTGGGAATATTGAATACCGTCCCTTCCGGTATATTAATAATTGGGGCCGGGGCGGCCGGTGGTATTGCTGCTTGTTGTGCCGCAGCGGCATTGTTATTTTGAAGCACTAAGAGCTGTGCTTGTAGCTGCTGAATTGTATTGTTTTGATTATTTAGCAGTTGTAATAACTGCGCGGATGTCAGATCTTCTTCTCCTTGATCCGACATATTTATGTAACGAGGGGGCGGTGTAAATGGGGAAAGAGATCTCGACGGTTGTGATACCGATGGAGATCTGAATGATGGTGGCGATGGTGAGAACGGTGGTGCTACTTCTCCGATATATTGAGCGTCGGAGTGGAATAGACTTTGGATATTAAGGGTTGCGGGGTTAGGGACGGATTTGAAATGGGGCAGGTTCCCACTGATGTTGTACCTCGGTGATCGAGGGTGTGGAGTCAGATGACTCGGTTGGTGTATGAAGCGCGGGAACGGGATCGTTATCGTCAAAAGGATCTGGCCCAAAGGGTCGTAATCAATATCAAAGTCTTCTAGACCGTCCAGTGGTACACCGAATACTTCTATCCAGAAGTTATCGATTTCCCTATCTGTAAGCCCGTGCGATCTAAGAAGATCTCGTACTTCGTAATTCTCCGTTACGTAAAGTAAGGGAGGTCTTGGCCTGTCACTTATTTGGGAATGCACTCAGGGTCCACAACCCTCCCTGCAGTGCTAATACGTAAACGGTATAGTACGGTATTTGACTTTTATGAATTGATTATACTAAACTGGATCCGAACGGTTGTCCAGTTAGCACTATACCCTAATAGGTATGGCCTTTCTCAGAAGCGCGTGGTCAAGCGACGGCTACTTCCAAGGATTACGAAACGATGTAATTAAGTATGTACGGATATAGCCTTCAGAGGCCTAGACCAGGGCAATTTAACGTGCGCAGGGGCTGGTGAGGCTGATCCTACGATGCGAGTGACGTAACGTGTCACTACTCGGCACTGGTATCCTGTGCACAGGTAACCCTATCAACCGGGTTAGGTTCTTTGGTTTGCGTAGACCGGGAATGTAAGGTAAGACTTTTATGGATGTCTCACAGAACCAGGGGTGGCGGTTTTATTGTCCGACACAAATAAGCTTTATACTCTGCGGAAGAGTGTATGAGCCCCTGATATCAAGAAGTTCCCTTAACCTGGGATCTGGGTTCGAGCGTGATGCTCTAGTTTACAAGCGTTGGGCGGTAAGGATGAAATGCAGTCAGTTCTACTATCAGGACTACCCCTTGACGTGACGTCTTAGGGCCCCAACAGCAGACTTAGGAGGAGAGGAGTGAGGGTAGAGTGGAAACCCGAGAGAACTCGACTGAGGACTCTGGGTGCTTCTTGCTCAGTTTATATACTACAAGGGTGGTCTGTGCACCACTCTATAATAGTAGCTATGCTGAGTAAGTATGAGTAAAAGGAATAAATAATCGGCCCCCGTGCTGCGCATTGGTAAGCCTAAGTCATAGTCATGAGTCATTGGTCCGGTAAAGTCCGTAATCTAATCTAATCGTTATCTAATCTAATCTAATCTTAGCGCTGACTAGATAAGATAGACGCCAACCTGACTAAGATGTTTGGCTACAGCTATGGTAAAATACAAGAAAAAGAATAAAAATGTCTTAGAGATTTCGACCGTTGAGAACAGTCATGACAAGTGACCTTGACACAAAGAGCTGCAGCATTTAGTGTCCACTGTCTGCAAGTTCACATGATATCCTGCATTAAGGATGGCGCTAACAAATCCACTCTTCACTGTGTCGCGTCATTCTGGCCACCATAATCTGCGGTTTACTGAGAAGGCGAGAGAAAGTTGTATCAAGATACAATGTCCCATCCCTGAATCTTTGTTAGTCGAAATTCTGTGCAGTACATCACCAACCAACCTGCTTTTCACAAGTCTGGGCTTCCACCTTCTAATCCACCATTCTTCATATTTGATGTTCTTAACATCGTAAAACTCAGGTTCACCCTTGCTTCTGTCATCAATAATGATGACCCTAACTCCACCGCCCTCCAAATTCCGGGCAGTAAGAGGCCCGATACCACTTAATCCTCCTGGACTGAAATCGATTGCGTGCGTTGCTGTCTCCGAAAAGTTTGTTGCCTTTGTCCAATGGATTGGCAATGTAAAGATTTGGTTGCATAAGGAGCGAGTGATGGACGATTTCAATTTGCGCAAGTCGGAACCTTCAACAAAGTGAGATGTGTGTTGAGACGAGATAAGGCATACTGACCAACTTCAGTGTTGGATACCAGCACCTTCAATTCGTTTGAGACCCACAACTCCTTGCCATCAAGGTCCTTCACTATGATATGGTACTCCGACTACTAAGAAGCAAACAGAGAAAGTGGGTTTACGCTGTGAAAAGGGTATTTTGCTCAAATGTATTTTCCTCAAGTTAATGACTAGACCATGCAGAGATTTTGCAGGACCAGTGACCACAAAGGTGCGAGGTCCGTTGATGAGCATCCAGCGAGTCTGTGCATTGTTTGCGACAATTACAAGACATGTTCGAAGCAGCTACAAAGCTCAGCAACACATTCGAAGTGATTGGCAACCTCAATCCACTTGTTCAAGCCTAGCAGCACTAGCTTCACCTTCGATCAACATCTCAGAACTTGTCCAGAGATCAAGTAGTGTTCCTCAGACCAAGAGCGTGCCAGCGCATTTGGCGCTTTAGCCATTCAAAGCCATCCAAGGATCCCAAGCCCTCAATTGACCCTTGTCCCATCACCAGCAGTCCCCATTCATCGCCTATTGGTCCCTCAGCTCCCTAGAGACCCCAGACACAGTCTAGAACATTGCACGAAGCCCAGTTTCATCATGATTGTGTTGTCATGGTTTTGCACAGCATATGTTTCACTTGCTCCACATCATTAGTTTCATTGCCAGTTCGATCATAGGTTATTTTTAGCTTCAGGCACACCTCCTTTTGCGTCGCTTTCCCCCATTTTCACTTATATATAGGATATCCCCTGTATAGCACAGATAGACAACAAAGAGAACACAGAGACCAGATGATAGCTCCCCCCAGTCGTTCCCCTCTCAGAGTTTTGTTCTAAGCCTGTTCCCCTCACTTCCCTTGCGTCCCTTGAGCCTACCCAGCAGTCCCCTCATTGCGTCAAGCCTAGTTTTGCACTCTCGAGCCTTCTTGCGACCTTTGTCTAGCCATTATTGATTGCCCTTGTCCTCTCAGTACCTTGTGCCCCCTTTGTTCTTTTAGCATTCCCCAGTGTTCCCAACTGTCTAGTGCAGTTTAGCAGGCCTCTCCACTCGTAGCAGTCGCTTTAGGTTGTCTTGATCACATCAATCCCCTTCAACACCCCTCGTGTGCCTTCGATCAGTCACTGAAGGAGTGCCCGAGCACCTCTGTTGGTTTAGGGTTGGTTTGGAGGTTGAGTCCACCTAGTGCGCATCACCATTATGAAGAGAAACATGGATTTGCAAACCTTGCTCTAGATATGAGTTTGCCTTGCGTAAATGAGGTTCTAGGTCTTTCAAACCGAGTCCAGTGACAGCTAACATTGGGCTAGGGGCACTCTTGCCACCCTCAATGGAATCCTGTACGATCACGGGGTCCAGAAAGACCATGGGGAATGCTTGCTGACCCCGAAGGCCAGAGTAGAAGAGCTATCTAAGGCCTTTGTTGTCAAGTCGTCAAAAGTCTCTGATGCGGACATGATGCCCTGCCAGTGACCAGTAGCTTCAGACATGTTTTCACACATATCTCCTGGTGTCATTCCTTCAACACAACAGATGATCAAGTATTGCACAGGTTGAGTGAGTCCAATGAGGAGAAATGATATTGGGATGGAAGCCAAGTAATGCATGGGAGGACGCAAATTGGGATTGCACAACCAGTAAGTTACATCAAAGCCATATGTATAGAAGGCGGTTGCTTCCTCTTTCTTTGCGAGCAGTTCCAGCACTTCATGGGTAATCCTGTTCAAGAGAGACAAGACAAATGGCTTGTAAACATCATAAAGTGTTTGCAATTCATCTCATTGACTACCAAACACGGTATAGATGGATGCTTTCTTCAACGCCGCAGCGCTCAATATAGCTGAGCGTGGCCGCTTAGAAGTATCAACATGCTCCTCGAGTATGGACAAAGTTTTGAAATAGCCTGATGCAATGACATGTATGTTGTTGACCACAAGGTAGGAATTGTTGAAATTTTTAAAGATGTCCAGAAGTAGCTGGATGTGTGCCTTGAAAGAAGCCTTGTTGGTTTGAATCTTGGAAACATGACCCATGAAACAGGCAGAAAGCTCCACCTCGGATATAACTTCATCATGCGCAATTGGCGCATCTTTTGATTGTTACGTTTTCGTATAAAAAATCATTGTTGAGGATCCCAGCAACGAACCATTCATCCACGCTGGACAATATGGGTATGGATATCTATCATTGTATAAGTACCATGAACCTCCAGTGACCAATACATACTCTAGTTTTGCCCAATACGAGGGTCAATGGTCTCCTAGCATGATGCGCAAGCTTGACGTTGGTTGAGAACAATACCGTCATTTTACTCTGGACCTGTTTTTGGTAGAGGAAGGGTCTGAAGATGCTAAGCTGGAACCCATAGGTAATCCATGATATACTTCATGATGGGAAGCAAGAGACGCTCGACGATGTGTACAGAAGAGGTGGAAACGCACGGATGCGTGCATTTCCTTTTTTGGAGTTTTTCGGAAAGACGTCGAGAGCATGTAGTCAGCCATCTGGTTTTCTGCAGAAGGTAGTGATTAATGACCAAGAGGTGCTGGCTGCCAAGCCGCTGGAGCTTCCCACACTGCCCACAAGGAGCCACAGGAGGAGCCACAGGAGGAGCCAGAGGGCGACGCTGGCAAGGCATGGGGCAATGGTGATTATGTGGACAAAGCAGTCTCCCTCAACCAATCATGGTCCTCCCAAGTCAGCAACAGCAGAGGCGTTGCCGGTGTTTGCGCTGCCCAAGGTGGAGAGTTCTGCCCAGCTTGGACCACACCAGCCGGTGAGTGCCTGGTCAGGATCATGGTGAGCGCATGCAGACCTGACTGAGGGGGGGCGAGGGGCTGTCAAGGGTGTGGGCAAAAAGGCAGTGGAGCAAGCAGAGACACAGCATCCAGTGCATAGGGATGAAGAATATCCCCCATGTCTCTAGTGTTGCGAATGTCCCGGATGTCACGGGGATCGTGGAGACCGCGAGTGCCCCATGAATATTGTGTGGGTGGATATCACAAGGATGGACATAGATATCGCAAGGGTGTGGATGTAGTGGGGGTGCGGATCTCTGGGAAGGACCCAAAGCTTGGGAGGGTGGAGATCCCTTCCTCGCTCCTTCTCCCTCTCCATTTCACGGTCATAGTAAGCCGCTGGAGGTGGTGGACGTGCAAGTGAAGCCAATGGCAGTAGTACCTCAGTATAGGTTGCAGTCACAGTCCCAGCCATCGCAGGAGAGGGTGGCCATGGTGGAGTGTCATCAGCGATGAGGGTGGCAAGGGCGGTGGCCAGTTGAGGCGTTGCCTGGTAAAGCGATGCTGGGCTCCTTTGATGACGTCTTTCAAGTGCCAGGGAATGTTCCTGGTCAGAGTTATTGATGCATTGACTGACTCTTCTATCCTGAAATACCAATTGATTGAGCGGAGCAAAAATCAACCTCGTCAATGATGTACCTGAATGTCCTTGTCTTCAGTTCTTCCTCTAGTCGCTGTGTCGGCCTTCCATTTCAGATGGATTCCTACACCTTGTGTGAGACATATTGCGGTGCTGAGCATGATCGATTGTCTGTTAATGGTTTCATCTTGTTGGCAGTCAAAATGCTAGAATCATCCACAGGACTAGAAGGGATTGTCAGGTTGTATACTAACTTCAGTCTGGAACTTACCCAATCATTTTACCACCCCTTCTGACTCTGTTCTCATCCTGCTTGTGCCTAGATTCCTGCTACGTAACTTATTACTAATTAGGCGCTGTTCAACAACACAATACCAAACTTTGCACAAGTTTGAATTTCCTTGTATGGGAGTATGTCAAACAATTGCTGTGTAGTGGAGTTTGAACCATATCATGGATGTGGACAATGCTATCCACAGATCAAAGCACAAGAGCAAGTTGTTGCTGAATGCTTCTGAGGGCGCTGAGGTCTCACGTTCCAACTGGACTGACAATGATGTGCGTAACTTGCTTGATTTCCTCTTGGAGCACAAGGCAGAGTCGGGCGATGGTGGCAATTTCAATAATTCGACATGGCAGGCCGCTGCTGTGGCCTTGGCAAAGTATCCTCCTGAAAAAGGTGGACCTAAAACTGCAGCTTCTTGCCAGTCAAAATGGGCGAAGGTGAGTTAAATGCTGATAGTTTTCTGGCTGGAATGACTCGTTATTAGCTCTGGGAGATTTATCATGATGCAGGATCCCCTTACCAAGCAATTTGGGCTGCAATGGGACCATTCAAGAGGCATGAATATTGACAAGCACGCTCAACCAGTCTGGGATGACTATGTAAAGGTATTTCATTATCTTATATCATTAAATGGTATATTGTTGATAAGGACCTCAGAAACATCCTAAAGCACGCCCGTTCCGCAACAATGGCTGGAATTTGTACCTTGATATGCAGCAGTTAATGCCTTCCCACGCAAAGGGCGAAAATGTGTTTCGCCCTTCTATGGCTGTCGACTTGAGTCAAAGGGAGTCATCCCTTGGAAACTCATCCTCATCGGGGACAACTGCTGAGTTATTTGGAAGGCATTTGCAGGTGGAACCTCCTATCAATCCCACTTTACTTGAAGCATCACTTGGGATGCACACACAGGCACAGTTTTCTGTCACTTCAGATCCCACATTACCTCCTACATTGCTGCCTCCCTCTTCGCCTGTGCCTTTGATAAATGACAAGAAATGAAAAGATTGTCCACCCTCCTCCATAAAGCCATTATCATGGCCATCGCTTTCAGCATTGACGATATCATCTTTTCCTGGTACTGAAACAAGTTTGTCAAAACGCCCTCGCATATCAGGACCTGCAGCTCTGGTTAGATTGGGAGACGAAGTGTCTCTCTTTAATTCAACTTTTCATACTGCTATGGAACATAAAATTTACGCACCCAATGCCAATATCACCTCTGACACTCAAAGAGATGCAATCAAGTTGTTGCAGACGGAGGAGTTTCTGAGCAATGATGATGATATCAGTCATCTGCAGAGATGTATCTTGATTTGGGACAAGATAGCCTGCGCAAGCGTTGGATTAGGAATGAGCTGAAGAAAGTTGGATGTGTCCTACCATTGGACAATTGGTAAAATTTGTCAGTAGCAATACTAAATACACTTTTTTTTTTCCGAACCAATACCATTTGATTTGACATGAAGAAATACAAAAAAAAACAAATTTGTACTACTATGGCGCTCTTCCCTGCAGATAGTTACAATAATCCTGCCACATAGCCTCTGCTATCTTGTTGCGCATCTCTGCTCCCTCATCGCATGCATGGTGGGTTGGTAAGCCTTCCGAGAGGGCACCATGCATGTTGAGATCAACCTGAAGATGAATATTCGTCTTCCACATCTAAGAGATCCTCAATCTCCACGGGATCATATCAACAGATGAAATTATGAATAGCGCAAAGAGCTGGCAGTATTCATGCTTGAACTTTTAAACTGTATTCGGGAGGTGAAACAAGGATCCGAAAACAATGCTTGACTACTCCAAACACACATTCAATGACATTACGGGCTGAGGAATGCCGAAGGTTGAAAAGCTCTTCCTTTGTTTCTGGGGTGCGACCTCCGCATTGCCATTCATCGAGATGGTACTGCTGGCCACGATAAGGTACTAATAATTCTGTAGAGAGAGCAAACCCAGCATCTGCAAGGTAGAATTTCCTGGGTGGAATTCGGAAATCATGCAGCCGAGCATTGTTGTAAATGGTAGCATTGGCAGCAGATCCATCCCAGCCACTGAGCACATAGATGAAGCGCATGTCAAATGAACATGCCATCAGGCAGTTCTGAGAAAGGTGGCCTTTGTGATCATGATTTATTGCACAATCAGCGGCGGATGGGGTGCAGTTGATGTGGGTACCATCAATGGCACCTAAGGTGTCATCAAAATATGGAGAGAACTTTGGGTTGGAGGAAATCTCATTGGGTATTGGATCATCATGCTTTGGGAGGCATACATATTTTGTGTAGAACAGTGAGGATGAAAAGGCTTCTAGCATTTGACGAAAATATCTGTATGACATAGATTAGACTTATCCCAGTGATCAATGACAAGGAAATACCTCAATACCATTGCATTTGAACACTGAAAATGCTCAGCAACATGTCAAATAGATAGGCCCGTGACACAGGTGTACAAAAATATGGCAAGCTGTTCATGAAGCTTGACACTCGAATCCGTATATCCCATCTTGCGTAGAATTTTGAGAAGTGCCTTGAAACATGAAGACGCATGCAAAGAGCAGTTTTTGATACGATCCGGATGTCCTGCAATGAGCTCATCAACCCATACAAGGCCAGAAAATGCTGATGTATAACAAGGCTGCTTGTTGACATATGTATCTCCATAGAATTCAGCAGCACCAGCGATGACATTGGAAATGATAGCTGCAGACAAGACGAACTCATCGTCGATTCCAAGGCCAAAGATAGTATCATCGTCCATGATGTGGTTCAAACTCCACTACACAGCAATTGTTTGACATACTCCCATATAAGGAAATTCAAACTTGTGCAAAGTTTGGTATTGTGTTGTTGAACAGCGCCTTAATATAAGTAGTGGGTACTATGACCTGTAGTGACACTTTGGGTCATGGGGGTAATGCATGACAACCCAAGATGATGGTCGCAATACGAGACTTCCGCATCTTTTCACCTGATAACTCTGCACGGATGATCAGTTCTCCTCAGAGAAATGAGGTATGGTGTGGGAGCAGCCAACCGGCATCACTGTCGAACGACTGCCTCACTGCAGGAGATTGAAAGGTCCAGCACTTCCAAGGTCCCATGCTTTTGGACACCACACAATTGCCTGTGCGCTGGTATTTTTACCCCCTCCTTTACATGTTCAGATCGATGTGACGACCCGAAAAACTGGTCGCAATACAAGACTTCTGCATCGTTATTTTATCTAGACACTTCTGTCTAACTCCGCACGGATGATTGGTTTTCCTCATTTTGATCAGCAGCCATCCATCAATACTGTCATACGACAGCTTCACTGCTGGAGATTGAAAGGTTTAGCGCCTCAAGGTCTTTTGCCTTCGGACTCCGTCGACACAATTGCTTGCACTCTGGTTGCCAAACGAGACTCCCACATTGAACATTCACTAGACACATGAGCATGATACCACACTGATGATCATTTAGATCAAACTAAAACTGGAATACACAGTGAAAAGGAGCATTTTTGAAAAAAATAGGGATATAAAATCCAACAGTTGGTGAGTGTGCTGTCATCAGCAAACATTCAATGCCGTTGCTTACTGCATCGTTCAGATCTATCTGTCAGTTCATTCTATGACCCCCATCTCCTTCCTGACTTTGGCAGTCCAGTGTTCCGTCTGGTTGATGCAAAATTGATGCAACGTAAAGTTTTTGATCGTGAGGGTAACCTGGTCGCTATATGGGATATGTACAACAAACTTTGCCCTGGAATTCTCATCTTGATGAAGGTCCAATTACTGACCTTCGAATTGCCGACCGTCAAAACGACGGTGTTTGTGAGGTGCGTGAGATCCACCGTTGCCTTGTCTGAAAACTAAACCAGCTTAGATTTCAATACCAGTTTCTCATTGACCACATCCGATTTGTGGCCCACTCTGTCGAGGACATTGAGCTACCTGACAAATTGAGCAATGGTTTATCTAGCCATGTGGCCTCCCTATTGACAGAGCATGACAATACAGATGATGCATGGGACACCCTCTTTGCCTCTAAAAAAGGAAAATTGAAGACGGTTCTGAGATCACAGCCTCGTCTTCGTCATCAGTTATGGATAATGGATTCTCAACAAAAGCAAAAGGGAGAAAAGTAAAGGGAAGCCAGAGGTGATAACAAGGGTAGGGCAACCAAAGTTGATGCTAAAGGGAAACGTGCCTGTGGAGACTCAAGCAACTTAGGCAACTGCGAAGAAGATCACTTGGATATGCTTGACAATGTCTCTTAATTTGGATTACATATGCCTCGGTGAAAACGTTACTGGTTTCTTTCTCGTATGTCACTTAATCGATGTTCTCCAAACTCGTCTGGCTCGTAGCGGGACCTGCGGCACAGGCGCCGCTTAGTCCAAGAGCGCGTGGAATGGTGTGCTGTGACACTGATATTATAGGTCACACATCACATCGCGTCGAAAGTCCTACCAGTCTCTGAGTTCTCCAAGTTAATGTTATCTTTGCTACGTATGCATCACATTGGTGTATTGGCAACAACATTTTAATACATATCAATCTAAATATACTTGGAAATAGCGCCCCTCAATATCTGACTGGATAAAGAGACCACCTATAGATTTTGCTTTAGGCTAAGTAGAATGACGTGTGACTGTGCCATACCATTGAATTCCATTATCTGAGAGTGTCGGATGTTCTGAGACAGTATATCTTCAAACCCATGTTTTCGAATGTGGTACCGGATCTTTCCCAGCCGAAAGTCTGCGTTCGTTAGCAGATCTTCAGCATGTTGGAGTTTGGATGCAGCTCGCAGTAATTCCGCTTGGGCCTCCGTTTTCATATCGCCAGCGACTTGTCGATCGTGCGTGGCACCATTGTATAGGGTTATAGCATCATCGCGGCTCGTTATTACCTAAAAGCATGCTCAGCAGCAAAATTATATCATATACGACATGCGAACCAAGGTATCAGACATCTGGGTGAAGGTGGGAGTTTGAGGCTGTTAGTTGATCAACGGCTACGTTTGACTAATCACGTGATTGACAATGACGCTCCCTTGCGGGAATAGACCATTATTCATCGCCTGTCATACATATTCTTTGAATCCGTGTCGTACTAGATCTTTGTTCATTCGTTCACCCATTCTCCATCTGTTCCCGGAGTCTCTGCAAGATGCGGTGTCCTACTTGCCATCGTAACTTCAAAAATAACCAAGCCCTTTTGTCGCACATGAATCAGCCTGCCGGACATTGTCGTAATCATTTCGAGGAGGTGGTGGATCTGGCGAAAGAGCTTCAAAGGCGCCATGCGTCAACAAGTATATACTCCATCCAACAGGGAAAGTGACGAACCAGCGGGTCAAGAAGCTACAGAGGATTTCTCCTTTATGAATGATGTTCCTATGGAAAATTATCCAGATCGTCCAGCGGACGCTCTTCATGTTGAAGAATTTGAAGGGGCTGCGAAGGACTACAGGGGAGGAAAATCCTTTATGACGGAATTTGACTATGATCAGTTTGCGAGCGAGCGAGCCGAGAACCTGTATTACCCATTTTCATCAAGAGCAGAATGGGAACTAGCTGCGTTCTTGCTTCGCTCTGACCTCAGCATGGCCGCCATAGATTCGTTCTTATCTTTGAAGCTTGTACGTCGCAAAAAAGTCTCGTGCTATTGCTAATCCTCTTTCTCAGATCCAAAGTCTGAATTTATCATTCCACACAGCTAAACGACTACGTGGGCTAGCTGAAATGCTCCCAAAAGGACCTGAATGGAAATGCAAACCTTGGGAAACTATATATCCGACAAAGAAACCATTGTTTTTATACTATCGCGATCCCCTCGAATGTATACAGGCCATCCTTTACAATCCACTTGTCCGAAATTTCATCAAGTTTACTCCGTTTCGGCTCTATGATTCGGCTGTTCGAGCAATGCGGATATATTCCGAGTGGCTCAGTGGTGATGCCGCATGGAGAATGCAGGTATGTTACAGGCTCTCGCCCTGATACGCCCAATCTCATTTGTATCTAGAGCCAACTCCCAGAGGGTGCAACGCTGCTCGGTGTTATACTGTCGTCTGACAAAACCAACTTATCTGCTATGACGGGGGGGCGTGTCGCACATCCCCTTCTTATAAGTCTTGCAAACTTGTTTATGAACTTTCGGACGAAGGCAACAAATCATGCATTTTATCTTCTCGCGCTGCTTCCTGTTCCAAAATCCATTCACCCAGATCGAAAAATCCATGGCGTTCTTGAAAACAGAGTCATTCACGAATGTCTGGATTTCATACTGTCTCCACTCAAGAAAGCGGCTGAGATCGGCATCATGATGTCAGACCCCTTAGGTTCCCTTCGTCACGTCTACACCCCACTTGCTGCATATATCGCTGATGTACAAGAAGCGGTCGCTTTGAGCGGCGTCGCTGGTAAAACCTCGCATATAACAATTGCTTCGTATAAAGAATTTGGTGACCCGTTTCGACACCCTCCGCGAACTGCAAGACACTTTCACAACTTCAACAAATTGAACATACTGTCAATCCCTGGAACGTTAAACTCTACGTTGCAGCAGCGAAACGTCATCGACTTAATGGTGTTCATCGGCCGTTCTGGCGTGATTGGGCCCTTTCAGAACCGTCGATCTTTTTTACACCGGAAGCTCTCCACCATTGGCATAAAATGTTCTGGGATCATGATGCGCAGTGGTGTATCCGTGCCGTTGGGCATGCCGAAATCGACTTTCGTTTCTCAATCCTGTTTCCTCACTCTGGTTTCCGCCACTTTTCAGAAGGAATCTCCAACCTGAAGCAGGTCACTGGCAGGGAACATCGTAATATACAGCGTTATATCGTTGCTGTCATTGCTGATGCTGTTCCGAGAGATTTCCTGATTGCCATACGTGCTTTGGCCGATTTCCGATACCTCTCCCAGGCATCTCAAATATCAGATAACATGTGTTTGCATATCGACGAAGCTCTGAAAGATTTCCACAGTCGCAAGGACTCTATTATTGCGGCGGGGGCACGAACCGGCAAGGGTAATCGGGTTATCGATAACTGGTACATTCCGAAGCTCGAATTGCTGCAGAGTGTGACCTCGAGCATTCGTGATAGTGGTGCCCCAATCCAATGGTCTGCTGACCATACGGAACGCTGTCATATTACCGAGATTAAAGACCCATCGCGTTCCAGCAACAACCAAGAGTACGAAGCTCAAATTTGTCGTTATCTGGACCGGGCTGAAAAGTTGCGGCAATTTAATCTTGCTACTACCATCCGCAAGGAGAAATCAATGCGCAATCTTCGACAAACTCTCTGCCCACCATCAATGATGAAACTGCTGATGGTATAGATGATTTGAACGATTACAAGTTTGGAGTTTCGGAGGACAATGTGGACTACTTCGATGTTGCAAGGGGACTCTTGGACGACCGTTATCCCAACGCGCCATTACCCTGTAGGACTTTTGTCGTGGGCACGACGGCCTTACATTTATCTCGTGATGCGGCTCTGAAAGTATCGGTTCAAGAGGCCGCGGAAAATTTTAAAATACCTGACCTGCACCATGCACTGGCGAACTTCGCAGCTCGGATCGACAACAATGAACCTTTAATTATTGGTGGTCGTCGGACAGGACCTGCAGACACCCCACTACCTTTTGACGACATCCAAATATGGACAAAATTTCGACTTCAAAATCGGTCTTATCATGCCCCGCATGATGTCCTCCCACCTCAGACAATCAATGTTTCTCCTCCTTCAGATTCTTGGCCCATCGGCCGATGCGACTCTGTTATAGTCAACAGTGATCTGTCACAAATCTGGCCCACCAGCGGTCTTGAAGGTAATGGAATCCATCTTGACAAGGGCTTGAGCTCAATTTATCTTAGGACACTATGTTGCGCAATTGCGTATGGTTTTTCGAGTGTGTCCTCCCACAAAACGACCATCAAATTATCAATATGCGGCGTCGTTCTTTGCATATGCGCAACGTTTCGACATTGTTCCCCAATCAACTCTCGTCAACGGAAGCCTTTCACGTCAGAAATCATTGACAACCGAACCTTGGACAGGCATGTATGTTTTGAAGCGGGCGCGGCGGAGTGACGGATCAAGCATGGGCGACATAATTCCTCTTGGACATGTCAAGGCTCTTGTTGACCTTGTGCCACGCTTCGGCAATTGCTGAAAAACGCCTAATCAAAGAGACGAGCATCGAGTATAGTTCGGAATTTCGGTTAAACAATTATTTTGATAAGGAGTTGTTTTATTCGCTGGTTTGTTCTTAGTAGATGAATATTTCTAATATACACTACTACGATACTCGCCCGTGATGTCGACCAATCCTGCAAATCGCCAACATGTCGACAGTGGGGGACGCCGTTCTGAACCTTGACTTGCCCTTCTGTGCCGCCCGGACCTCTTTATTGCCGGTACGCTCAGTCAGGTAAGCACTGACTTTGTGGATGAAACTTCTAAATTGATGCTCCTCACTGCTCCTCCCCTCTCCATACCCCGTCGTCATCCTGGCCGCCCACTTTGCAACCTGTGCTGTACTCTGTTCCCACGCGTCCTGATGCCCTCATGGCAACCTGGCGCTCGCCTCCACATGTTGCCAACCCTTACAGCCGAGAAGGCGCCCTCGGCGACCTGCCAGGAGTTCATTACGCCCTCGAAGTCTTTCTCAACCCACAAATGCTCGAGCCGGAACAGTTCTGTCACATAGCGACGAGAACAAGTTGGTCCCTTTCTCTTGTCCTTCGCTGGCCGCGGCGCTGATAGGAGTCATACGATAGGGAGCGCCTCTACTTTGCAACGGGTTATGGGCTTATCCAATGTATCAAGGCGCTTATGTCGTATGCCGACGAGGTGCGTCGTGTCTCTCGTAAACTTGCATTTTAATCTGAAACCTCGCCCAGGATTTGCTCACTGGCCTTGAGCACACACGACATGGCAACCACGTCGCCAGCCAGCACCGCAAGAAGCAATCGCTCGCATCTCGCAGGCTATGTTGTCTCAGCCCTGCATAGTCCCGTCTCCTTTATCAGGTCCATGACCAGGTCGAGCGCCACGCTGAACTCGTGTACGCCGAGTCCCTTTTCGAAAAAGTAAGCGCACCGCCGCACCTCGCCTCCTTCCCTAACATTACTCACGGTGCGCTAGTCCATTCTTGGCATAGTTTACTCTGGTGGCTGGCTAGCATTCATCAAAGAAGCGTGTGTGTTCATTCCCTTGTTGAAATCTTATAGCTCACTTAATTCTGACTTGAAGGCTCAACATGCGTACTATGATATCCGTATACCGCCATCTCGGACAATACCTCGATACCATGGATGCCGAAGCCTGGGAGCGGGGTGAACCCCCAAGATACCCGCAGAGACCCACATTTCCGCTCGGGCGTATACCTCGGCGTCGGCATGAGCAACATCATTCTTTCACTCGTGCCAGGCAAATTACAGACACTCGTGGAACTTTTTGGCTACAAAGGAGGTAGGCAGCTCGTCTTATGTTGCTCATGAAAGCAGGCGGGTGGTCAAATGACAGCACGAGCCATCAGTGAGCGCACACGTATGTTCTTTTTCCGTGTCTCAAATACTGGTCCCATTTTCTAATTTTTCCTTCAGAGTCCAAAGGTCCGACACAGCATATGCGACATGGCCTTCCACCCCGTCCTCTCCAGCATTACTTTTGAGGGTGTGGATATCACCATTGCGCAAAAGGTGCTCGACTGGAACCTCAAGTGGTGCCTGGATGGTTTTTTTTTCCTTTTTGGCGCTGGCCGCATCATGCCTCTTGCAGCCAAGTCACGCAATTGCATATTACACACGCACGATGGAGTCGCAATCTCAGTACCGCAATCTGCACCATGTCTCTATTTGGGAAATTAGACTGGCCAGGATAGCGGGAAGCTGCACGAGTCGTTGGCTTGTTGGAGGGTGCTAGAACAGGAGTCAATGTGGTCCAAGAGCATACATTCGTATGGGATGGCGATATGTTTGTTCAAGAATTGTGGGATGGATGAGAGGCAGAGGGAGGAGGTCATCAGCACAATGCAGAGGGTGCATCGCTCTCCTCGTCCTTTGGCTTTCCAAGATGTACCACATGGTCCGTAGAGATCATTCACAGTCACTGTTGAGCTACTCAGCCAGAAAGCAATGCTGATGCACTGACTCCCAAACAACATCCTTGACAAATGACTCACGCACATTGCTGCATCATAGGATCCAGATTCCTCAGTCGCGCCAGCTCAACCACAGGCAGAAGTAATTCTGTCCTTGTCTGCCGGCACTTGGCAGTCGAATGGTAGGCCGCCAGGTACACACCTGGCAACATGAACAGTGACAAATGACCAGACGTGATCACCACACCTAAAACAATCTCAGCGTGAGCACAAGATGTCCAACTTCAGACATCCTTTTTACATGTGTTAGCCGCTGCAAGACCATTTGCAAGCAATGCATCAAGTCCAAGCAACAACAGCGCAACGAGCTCTGTGAGGGTTTTACATGCCTAAAACGACCTGTCCTCGTGTCTCCCTCACGCTGCCTCTCCCTCATGCTGCCTCTCCCTCTACCATCTTGAATCTCTTTTGAAAGCCTTCAAAATGACTCTCCCGTCAAACCGTTTTCGATGGTTTTGCTGTTGGTGCAGCTGGCAAGTCACCGATTCCCCCTCCATTACCTTTGCTCACCCCTCATTCACAGCACTGTTCTCGATTTGCACAGCCCTTTACCCCCAAATGTACCCTCAAGGCCTCCCTCCAAACGCCTCTGAGCAGGCCCAGCTAGCTAGATGGCATGACACTCAAGCCTGCTCGGCCCCTCTCAACCCTGCTCCCCATGTCAAGGTTCAGCAGTACAGGATCCACAGTGCCGGCACTGTCGCCCTGCCCACTCCTAGCCCCCCACGCTCATCTGGGTCCATAACATCGCAAGGGAGTCAGCGCCCCCTCCCATCCATCCAATGGATTTGTTGATCCACACCCTCCTTCCGAGTTTCTATCAGGACTACCCTTGGCGTGACGCCTTAGGGCCCCAACAGGAGACTTAGGAGAAGAGAGGAGATGAGGGTAGGAGAAAACCCAAGAGAACTCGACTGAGGACTCTGGGTGCTACTTTGCTCAGTTTATATACTACAGGGGTGGTCTGTGCACCACTCTAATAATAGTAGCTACACTGAGTAAGTATGAGTAAAAGAGATAACATAATCGGCCCCACTGCTGCGCATTGGTAAGCCTGAGTCATAGTCCATGAGTCATTGGTCCGGTAGTCCGTAATCTAATCTAATCGTTATCTAATCTAATCTAATCTTAGCGCTGACTAGATAAGATAGACGCCAACCTGACTAAGATGTTTGGCTACAGCTATTGTAAAATACAAGAAAAAGAATAAAAATGTCTTAGAGATTTTGACCATTGAGAACAGGTCATGACAGTACCCCCTTTTTAGGCTTCAGCTTCCTAGACGAACTAAAAATCTTCAAAGGATATATGTCCACCTTTCTTCTCCTTTTGCCATCTCATGCATAATTGCCATGCCCAAAATGCTTTGGGCGGGAAAGTCCAAGGATCTACGCTTTGGTCGGCCTTTTCTATCCAGCAGTACACATCACGGTCCATAGTGATGCGGGGATGGGGAGTGAGTTTCAACTTTTTAGGTATTTCAGGGAAAAGACAACGTGACGATTGTTCACAGCAGTGGCCCACATTTGAATGGCCACCGATGGTAAGGATTGTTGTTTGGACTTTTTTGTTGTTGCGGCGGTTCTTACCCATGATGGTAAGAGAGACAATATACAAATGCGTATATGTGTTTGAATAACCGGTAATAACACTCTACACTATCTAAGCGACAGGTAGGCAGGAGATAGGTTGAGAGCTAGTGAAGAAGGTCCTGTTAATCCTAGTCAGAACACACGCTGCGCGGATATGCAATACGTAGTGGAAATGAGCAGACGTGCATGGAGCGGATCTTTGTAGCGCGCTGATGAGCGGTGTCCCGCTGTGACAGTGTAACGACCTCGTCACGCGTATGCGTCATGCTATGCGAGAGAAGTCCTACCGGCTCCGGGACTATATACGCGCTGAACCCGTCACTAACAATCTGGCTGACATCTTAGGTCGTCCGCAGCGCTCGCACATCCGCACGCATCCGAAGTCGCACATCGGTCATACGCACGCATCCGCAGCGCAAGCCGCCCAATAGTCGCAGTCATACCCGTACCCTTTCACGTTACCAGTGAGTGACGTCCGCACTTGAAGACTACCGGCACACATACCCGATTATCCGAAAGTCCGCACTGACTAACGGATGTTCCGCATCGGGAGTTTACCGCGCATTCACATCTCCGCACCGCCACTTCCGCAATAGGCAAGTCCGCCTTCCAAGCACCGCATCGGGATCCGTTTAGCCGCATGTGCATACTCTCGCGGGTAAAGCCAATAGCCCACCCAAGACAGCGGAACGAAATCTTTACGGCTTGTTGCGTCGATCAGCGGAATACAACAAAATGACTATATCGGGCGTACAGGGTCGAGTTCAGGAAACAGGTTCACGGTCCCCAGGGAATGCATCAGCGCTTATCGATAGGACACCGGCGGTCGATCATCGGCCGACGCTTTCATTACGCTAGCCGCCCTTAGGCACGACGCCAATACGGTCAGGGTTTTGCTACGGAGTCGCACGCTGAACGAAAATTGCAAAGAAAATGCTCGCGCACTAAACCGGATCGGCCAGCGTCTTTCAAGTTAACGGATTTGGAAACGCCGTGCGTCCACAGGAAAAGAATTTCAGAGTACACTTGCGTCAGTAGGTAGAAAAATGTATATAAACCATCTTGTTTCGTAGTAGAAAATATCATATCATACCCACGCAGTTATCCGCTCAAGTCTCGTTCGCCGCGCTTGCTTTTTCCTTTCTCTCTTGCGTTGCTCTCTACTTCCTCGTTGTTCCAGCCATCGTCGAGCCCGCGTTGCGGAAAGACTTGCGCTGCTTGTCGTTGTTGCCCGCGATCCGCTACCGGTATCAGTATCCTCCCTCGACGTCGGCCGCGCCACCACTATCGCCTTGCGCCCCGTCACGTGACTCATCCGCCCATCCGACGTCCACTATCCGGCGCACCGCATCGCATCCGCAGCACGTGCTACAAAGATCTGCTCCACGCACGTCTGCTCATTTCAGCTACGTATCGCGTATCCGCGCACTCCGTACTTGCGCTCCGCTCCGCGCAAGTTTTGTCACAAGGTCGCGCATTGCCTCCGTACTTGCGCTCCGCTCCGCGCGCGTGCGTCACTAGGTCGCTCATCACATCCGCACTCCGCATCTCTGTTCCGCGCCCGTTAATACGCACTCCTCTGGTTGGCAACGTCGGGACTCATCAACTAGCTCACAACCCTCCCCCTGTCTACCTGTCGCTTAGATAGTGTAGAGTGTTATTAGCGCGCAGCGGATGCAATGCGCCAGATAGCGGACATCGGATGGATGAATCACGTGACGCAAAGTGCTCTGCGGTTGCGGTCAACGTTGGAGCGGATATTAGGCACCCGTTTTCAGTATGCCTACCAGCGATGACCATTGCGCACCACAGTTCAACCGTCGAGCGGTTCCGGAATATTTCCGACAGCTAGAGGCCATGATGGAGCAGTCACATGTCCATGACGAAATGATGATGAAGGTATACGCAAATCGCTACCTACCACTCGAGAGCCAAAGCCAAGTTGACAACTTTCCGCAATGGGATGATGACTTCCGCTATGCGGATTTCAGACATGCAATTATACGACTATACGAGGATGAGCAGTCCGCTCATATGTCATGCGTCACAACTTCCACAACTGCGGCACCACTCACGGAACAGGAGATCGAACCGCGGGAAAAATCTGAACCACTGCCCAATCGCGCGACGCACCCCAGCAGCACCCACGGAACAAGTCACGAGGCGTTGGAATGGTCAGCGGAAGAGAAAGCGATAGCAGAAGAAATAGGACGAATATGGCGGACAATTCGGGCATTCCGCAGCTGGCAAGAACTCGCACGCATCAAGTGTGCGGTTGCGCCCACAATCACGGACATCTCCACACTCGGAACGTCAGTAATAGAGGTATCAGAGCCGCTATCTAAAATGGATCCTGCAGTCGCAAGGTCAATATTGAGTGAGGAAGTAGTGGAATACATAGCGCAAGGTCTCAAGGAACTTATAGCAGATGCTGCTGCATTGTCATTGGAGCAAACGCCGCTTGAAGCCTCACCTTCACCCTCAGCTGCGCCCTTTGCATCTGCAGTAGTAAACAACGAATACACTTCCATTTTGCTCAGCGACTTTATGCGCATCAATGACATCGACTTCCCCTCCTTTTGCGCTCCACAGCAGACGTACAAACTAGGGTCACATGCGTGCTCCGCAGCTACTATGTCCTCAAGTACCGCTTCGGATTCGCAACAGCACCTGCGCAATTCCGACATCGTTGAAAATTGTCCCGCTCCTACCGCTCCGGTTTGCGACACAAGTCCGCTATCCGCAAGCGCATCCGCTGCCAATGTCGCATCCGTCGCGCACCAGAGTCCGTCAAAGCCGCTACGGGTTCCCCCCGGTCTTGTACTTTTGCCCGCACCATCGCATATCCGTACGTCGACGTCACAAGCAATTCGTACGCTCCAGCTGCGCCCTCCGTACCCGACGAGCCGCCAACGAACTTTGATCCGCTCGCAGTAACCAGTAGCGCCATCCACCGGTAACAGCTTCGTACATGCCCCCGCACCTGAAGTAAGCTCGGACAACCCATCGCAGCTACATACCATGCCCAGCGCGTTTGTTGAGTCAGTCAAGTCCGCCCTGCCCAACCCATACAATTCCGCGCTTGGCGTCCAAAGTTGGAGTTTCCCTTTTGCGGCGACTATCGACCTGGCTAGTAGACATGGTGTCATCAGCGGACCACACAAACGGCGTCACTTTCACGCATACGGAAACCGCGTCTGCCCTGTCCACAGTCGCACCCACAATCGCGTCACACAGTACCTGCGCATCCAACCTACGCTCCACCCGCCCGCACAGCACCATCAGCGACCGGCACGGATTCCAATGTTGAATCAATTGCGTACCAGATGCCGCCAAGACCGCCAACGTTCCCGCCCATTCTGTCGCATCCGCTCCTGCCGTCACCTTCGTCGTCCTCCATGTCGTCATCGATCCGCACTGCCAATGTCACATTCGCACATGCAGAAGAAGAGTCCATGATGTCGAATGCTCCGCCAAGTCCAACCTCGTTTACCGCGCCAAAGTTCCCGCCCCATCTTCCACATACGCTCTCGCTTCCGTCGCCGCCACCGTCACCATTATTAGCACCTATGCGAACGACAAATCCGCGCCCAATGTCAATGACAGTTCCAGCCTCGCCTCCTACAGCCGCGCTAGAAACCGCACCAGATCCGTACGGAGATGCGATCCCATCCGACGACGGTCAATCAGCGGCGACCGATACTCGCGTTTGCACCAATGCCGTCGATTCCGTCGCACGAGAGCCATCATTAGCGACCAGCGCATCCGCCAGCATCGCATCGGTCAGGTCTAGGAGTTCGTCAGATCCGCCAGGGCGGTTCGCGCACGATTCCTCACACCCGCACGCACCGCCAAGTCTACAAACCGTGCCAGTTCCGCACAACGATACGGTCGAATCCGAAAACGGTCAATTTGCGTCCACTACTCGCTCTCGCGCCAACAACGCTGAGACCGCCCAGCGCGCACCATCGGATCCCATTACAGCTCCCAACGCTACGTCAGTCAGGTCCCGATCCTCGTCCTTTCCACCCAGTACAAGTTCAAGTTATAACACAAGTCGTCCAAGTTCTTCAAATTCTTCATCACCAGTAAGTCCTACGTCTACACGGCCTCCAGCGATTAAGCAAGAAGTCTCAACAATCACTGACCGTCCGCCCTCGTCCTCAGCAATTTCCCACCGCACTGCCTTCCCGACAATCGTATTGGCGACCACGACGATGACAGAGGAAAGGAAGGAGAATAGTGGAGAAGAGGAAGAAGGGAGGATAGAGGACAATGAAAACTGCGCGCACCGACAAGCGCCGGATCCGGAGCCACCACCTCTCAACGATAACGCCCACACAAGTCCAGCAACGCTCGTCGCAAAGCTGGTCGATTGCGTACGCCGCCAGTTCGCAATCCGTATACCCATTACCCGACTCCTGCGGCTATCCGACAGCCGCCCGTCTCCACTTATGGACGCCCGCTCTTCGCTATAGCCTGCCCAACAGAGCTACTTACGCAAACTCAATTCCGACTCGAACAGCACCCCAACGTGCCCCAGGACTACGTTGCTCATGTCGCGTTTCGTTTATGCTTGTCCGCTTACGCTTATTCCGCTCGTCTTACCTCCTAAATTTGCTTACTTAATTTACGAAGTCCCAGGGAACGCAAATCGACTCGCTACATTTTTAAACTCGCTACGACGCATAGATCTACAAAAAGATTAAGCAGCAGGAGAGGCCGGCGAGCTCATGACCGCATCGCCCATGACCTCATCGTCCGCTCCTTGCTCTTCTGCACCAACTGTTTCCGCGCTCGCCTCCGCTTCCGCCTCGTTCGCGCCCACGGTTTCCGCTTCCGACCGCTCGTTGCGCCCAGCCATTTCCCCAGGTCCCTGCTCCGCAGTCGCTCCCGAAAGATCGACTTGCGCCCCATCATCAACCGGCGGAGGACAAAAGTAGTCTAATAATGAGTACGTAGCATGGCGCGTGTTGTGCGCTATGTTCCGGATCTTGTACTGCAGGTTCACCTGCGTCGTTTGCATGTCCAAGATGCGCTGCAAGAGTGCGTTCTGCTCGCGCAAAAGTTCCGTCGTTTCCTTCGCGGATAGAGCGACGGCCGCCATGGAGGTTTGCATGGAGGAGGACTGCTCTTCAAGCCGCCTGAAAATTTGAATTCCTTCCGGGGTGCTCCTGCCCGAGTTGCTGGCTTCCTCCACTTCGCTCCCAGCGCCCTCATCGTCTTCATCCGCCGCGTCGCTCAAAACTACCACGGCCCGAGATTTCACCGCTTGTTTCGCGCTCCGCCCAGCCACGGACACTCCGTCAATTTTGCAGGAATGCCGCACGTCCCGACACCCCACGCACGCCTTGCTTTTGGCGTTTGCCTGCGGATAGCAAGCCACGTTCAAGCGCACGCACCTGTAACCTCCGTCAAAATCCGCTAAAACTGTTAAAGAGCGCAAATGATTTACCTGTCGCAAGCCTGCTCGTTTGGTGTGCTCGATTTTGACCGCTTTGATGGCCCAGCTTCCGCTCCTGCGCTTTCCGCTCTCGCGTGCTTTTGACTTTGTTTCCGCGCCCTCGCTGCCTCCATCGCGTTCGCTATGACCATGTCGCTAAGCACGGCCGGATCGTTCGCCAAGACTGTCTTCTCCGCGATAGCCGCCGCGGCACGGACTGACTCGACATCGATAGGACTTGGGCCGCGGGCTTTGGATTTACCTTTCGGACGCGGTTTCGCCCTCGGTTCTTGCTGCGCACGGGTTTGCTCTTCCAGTACGCGCCGCGCTTGTTCCGCCGCCGCTGCTTCCCTCTTTGCCGCCGCCTCAGCTTCTCTCTTAGCCGCCGCCTTCAGAGCTTCCTCGCGACGCCTCTCTTCCTCTCGCGCACGCTGCTCCGCCGCCTCCTTCTCCGCCCGTGCTCGCTCCTCGGCCTCCTTACGCGCCTTCAAGCCCGCGATGCGGCGACGGTCCTCTTCGCGACGTTTTGCTGCAGCCGCCTCTCGCGTTTTCCGTTCTGCCTCTTCCAGCGCCAAGCGTGCCTCCACGGCCGCGATTTTGTCATCAATATTGCTGTATGAGGGGAGGGGAGACGACATTGGTGGAAAGAAAGAAAGACAGAAAAGAAGCGGCAAACACGACAAAAAGAACACGAGTCACTCCCACGCGACTCCAAAGGAAGCCAGGTCTCTTCCCACGCGGAAGCTCGAGAAGTCACCGTGTCCCATGGACATCCAACGCCTCAGACGAAGTCCAGCGTCCGCCACACCGGTCCGATCCCCCGCGCTATCAACTTCCGCATTACCGCAACGCGCGTCCGCCCATCACAACCGCATCGCAACCGGAATCTAACCAGTCGCATCATCACGCAGGTCCCACGTATCCGCAAGTACGCTCGCCATGCCAGCAAACTCCATCAATCGGTTGTATTCGTCCAGCAGACTGACTGAGGGCAGTCAGATTTTTAAGTCCCGGGAGATGATGAGCGGTGTCCGCTGTGACAGTGTAACGACCTCGTCACGCGTATGCGTCATGCTATGCGAGAGAAGTCCTACCGGCTCCGGGACTATATACGCGCTGAACCCGTCACTACGATCTGGCTGAATCTTAGGGTCCGCAGCGCTCGCACATCGCACGCATCGAGTCGCACATCGGTCATACGCATGCATCCGCAGCGCAAGCCGCCCAATAGTCGCAGTCATACCCGTACCCTTTCGCGTTACCAGTGAGCGACGTCCGCACTTGAAGACTACCGGCGCACACACCCAATTATCCGAAAGCCCGCGCTGACTAACGTACGTTCCGCATCGGGAGTTTACCGCCGCATTCGACATCTCCGCACCGCCACTTCCGCAATAGGCAAGTCTGCCTTCCAAGCACCGCGATCGGGATCCGTTTAGCCGCATGCACATACTCTCGGCGGGTAAAGCCAATAGCCCACCCAAGACAGCGGAACGAAATCTTCACGGCTTGTTGCGTCGATCAGCGAATACAACAAAATGACTATATCGGGCGTACAGGGTCGAGTTCAGGAAACAGGTTCACGGTCCCCAGGGAATGCATCAGCGCTTATCGATAGGACACCGGCGGTCGATCATCGGCCGACGCTTTCATTACGCTAGCCGCCCTTAGGCACGACGCCAATACGGTCAGGGTTTTGCTACGGAGTCGCACGCCGAACGAAAATTGTAAGGAAAATGCTCGCGCACTAAACCGGATCGGCCAGCGTCTTTCAAGTTAACGGATTTGGAAACGCCGTGCGTCCACAAGAAAAGAATTTCAGAGTACACTCGCGTCAGTAGGTAGAAAAATGTATATAAACCCTCTTGTTTCGTAGTAGAAAATATCATATCATACCCACGCAGTTATCCGCTCAAGTCTCGTTCGCCCGCGCTTGCTTTTTCCTTTCTCTCTTGCGTTGCTCTCTACTTCCTCGTCGTTCCAGCCATCGTCGAGCCCGCGTTGCGGAAAGACTTGCGCTGCTTGTCGTTGTTGCCCGCGATCCGCTACCGGTATCAGTATCCTCCCTCGACGTCGGCCGCGCCACCACCTATCGCCTTGCGCCCCCGTCACGTGACTCATCCGCCCATCCAACGTCCGCTATCCGGCGCACCGCATCGCATCCGCAGCACGCGCTACAAAGATCCGCTCCGCGCACGTCCGCTCATTTCAGCTACGTATCGCGTATCCGCGCACTCCGTACTTGCGCTCCGCTCCGCGCAAGTTTTGTCACAAGGTCGCGCATTGCCTCCGTACTTGCGCTCCGCTCCGCGCGCGTGCAGTCACTAGGTCGCTCATCACATCCGCACTCCGCATCTCTGTTCCGTGCCCGTTAATACGCACTCCTCTGGTTGGCAACGTCGGGACTCATCAACTAGCTCACAACCCTCCCCCTGTCTACCTGTCGCTTAGATAGTGTAGAGTGTTATTAGCGCGCAGCGGATGCAATGCGCCGGATAGCGGACATCGGATGGATGAATCACGTGACGCAAAGTGCTCTGCGGTTGCAGTCAACGTTGGAGCGGATATTAGGACAGTAGCTGAACGTGGGCGACAATGACGAGTAGCACAAGTCTTTTCCACAACGCAGGCTCAACAACGGCTGCAACAACAAGGGAGTAGGCAAACGCAAAAGGGAAATAGAAAGCGCGCGAGTGAACGAGACTTGAGCGGATAGCTGCGTGGGTATGATATGATGATTTCTACTACGAAACAAGAGGGTCTATATACATTTTTCTACCTACTGACGCAAGTGTACTCTGAAATTCTTTTCTCGTGGATGCACAGCGTTTCCAAATCCATTAACTTGAAAGGCGCTGGCCGATCTGGTTTAGTGCGCGAGCATTTTCTTTGCAATTTTCGTTTGGCGTGCGACTCCGTAGCAAAACCCTGACCGTATTGGCGTCGTGCCTAAGGGCGGCTAGCGTAATGAAAGCGTCGGCCAATGATTGACCGCTGGTGTCCTATCAATAAGCGCTGATGCATTCCCTGGTGACCGTGAACCTGTTTCCTGAACTTGACCCTGTACACCCAATATAGTCTTTTTGTTGTATTTCGCTGATCGACGCAACAAGCCGTGAAGATTTCGTTCCGCTGTCTTGGGTGGGCTATTGGCTTTACCCGCTGATCGTATGCGCATGCGGCTACACAGATCCTGATTGCGGTACTCGGAAGGCGGACTTGCCTATCGCGGACGTGGCGGTGCGGAAGTGTCAAAATGCGGCGGGACGCTCCCAATTAGGAAGGATCGTTAGTCAGCATGACCTTTGGATAATCGGGCGGCTTATGCGGTAGTCATCAAGCGCAGGTAACGCGAAAGGGTGCGGGTATGACTCCGACTATTGGGTGGCTTGCGCTGCGGATGCGTGCGTATGACCGATGTGCGACTCCGGATGCGTGCGGATGTGCGAGCACTGCGGACGACCTAAGATGTCAGCCAGATTGTTAGTGACGGGTTCAGTGCGTATATAGTCCCGGAGCCGGTAGTACTTCTCTCGCATAGCATGACGCATATGCGTGACAAGGTCACCACACTGTCACAGCGGGACACCGCTCATCACCGGGCCCAGAATAAGGCCTTCCTACAACAAAATGAAGCAGTTTAAGGCCCTACTCCAGGGCCAATCCTTTTTAATTTTTTAAACATCCATTACAATCGCATGGACCATCGTGATCTAATGGTTCATTTAACTGCTCTAGAAGTTGTTGTCCTTTCCATTTTTGCCAATTCTTTTCCCATGATGCAGTTTCTGCCACTGCATTTATGTCGATCCTAGATATGACCGTTCCTGAACTTTTGGTAAGGTTTTCATATTTTTTAAAGTTCAATTTATCAAAGACACTTTTGTCAATGATACGAATTGCTCCAGGGTTTTTGTCATAGAAATGCTTTATTTTCTTTTTTGCATTTCCTAAATTCTCTTTTGGCTCCCACAAATTGTGTTCTGCCATATATCCTTTCCATTGAACAAGATATTCCATCTTGTTTCTCTTTAATTGTATGTCGAGGATTTCTTCTACCTCGTATTCCTTTTCACCATCAATTTCTACTGGTGGTGGTAGTGCAATGTGTTGTCCCTTGAGTGGTTTAACATAGGGACGTATTCTTGAAACATTCACAACAGGATGAATTTGTTGTGAGAAGGGTAGATTTAATTCTACCGCATTTGACGAAATGATTTTTTTAATTGGATAAGGACCTATCCATCGTTCTGCTAACTTTCTAGTTGGTTGTCCAGAAAGTTGAAGATCTTTGGTTGACAACCAAACTCGATCTCCTACTTTGTATCTGGTACTTCAGAACGTCGTCTATCTGCGTAGAGTTTCATATCATCCTGTGATTTCTTTAAAGCAGCTTGCGCTTCTTCATGAATTTTCTTCATTTTTTGCGCAAAGTCCGCCGCAGCTGGATGACTTCTTCTTTCTGTTCAATACCCATTCTTGGATGTTTTCCGTAGTTTATGAAAAACGGTGTATGTTTTGTTGAAGCTTGAATTTTGTTATTGTAACTAAATTCAGCAATTGCAAGCCATCCCGACCAATTCTCTTGTCGGTGATCTACAAAAATCCTCAGGAACTGCTCTAGATCCTGATTCATTCGTTATGTTTGTCCATCCGTCTGTGGATGGAAAGCTGTAGACAAATCTGTGGAAATGCCTAACATTTGATTCAATTCCTTCATCATTTGAGCGGCGAATTGAGGTCCACGATCCGAGATTATTGACTCGGGGAGACCATGGAGTTTCCATATATGGTCTCTGAACAATGTCGCCAACCCTTGAGCTGATGTTTCTTCTGAGGTTGGGATGAAATGTGCCATTTTGGACATTCTATCACAGACTACTAGAATTGCATTATGACCATGTGATTCTGGTAATTTTGTAATAAAGTCCGCAGTGATATGGGTCCATGGCTTCGACGGTGCTGAATTAGGCATTAACTTTCCCGCTGGTGGTTCTGGGAAGTTCTTGCTTCTTTGGCACTTGTCACATCCAGCAACATATTTTTTAACAAATTTAGTGACTCCTGGCCACCAATAATTTCTTGTGACGAGTTCAACCGTCTTCCATTGTCCTCCATGTCCAGCAATGGGTGTATCATGATGGAGTCTGACTATCTCCATTTGTAGTTTTTCATCTTTTGGAACGTAAACTTTTCCTTGCCAGAGGATTAGTCCTTGTTCTATTTGCCATTCTCCTGCATTGAGTCTCCTAACTCCTGCTTTTTTCATGGCTTCCACCGCTTTTACAACCTCCTCATCATTTGCTTCTGATTTTCTGATTTTATTTAAGATCTCCTTTTCCGACGTATTGACTAGCACATGACCTTGTTGAAGTGCTGCAATTCGGAAAAATTCTGGTTTTAACAAGGTAACTTCCTTGTTATCATCTTCTACCCCCTTTTTATGGTCTGGCCTCCTGGACAGAGAGTCGGCCTTTCCCATGGTTGAACCAGCTTTATGAATTAATTTAAAATTAAACCTGCTGAGATATAAAGCCCAGCGTGCTTGTCTTCGGTTTAACTTTTTTGCATTCATAAAGTATTCAAGATTTTTATGGTCTGTCCATATCTTGAATTCTTGCCTTGCTCCTTCTAGATAGTGTCTCCAGGCTTCGAGACATCTAATAATGCCCAACATTTCTTTATCGTGGACATCGTAATTCCTCTCAGTTTCGTTAAGGGATTTGGAGAGGTATGCTACAGGTCTCCATTTGTTATCATCACATTCCATTGATAACACTCCTCCCGTTGCGTAATCTGAGGCATCAGACTCTATTCTGAATTTCTTGTCGGAGTCTGGGGCGACAAGAAGGGGTTGTTCCATAAAAGTTTTTTTTAATGTTTTAAAAGCTTTTTCTTCTGCTTCCTTCCATTCCCATATTTTATCTTTTCTGACCAAATTATGTAATGGTTGTGCAATCTTGGCAAAGTCCTTGACAAATCGTTGATAATAATTTGCCAATCCTAGGAATCGTTGAACATCTTTTACGCTACTCAGTGTAGGCCAGTTAAGGGGTGTAGGCCAGTTAAGGATAGCGTCAACTTTCTTTGGATCCATTTTAATTCTGTTGGGTCTGATGATGACTCCTAGGAATTCTACTTCTTGCACATTCCATACACATTTTTCTGGTTTGACATATAAATTGTTTTCTTCCAAGCGCCGGAGAACTTCAAGCACTATATTATTGTGCTCTTTTTCGGTTTTTGTGTAAATGAGAATGTCATCTATATAAACAATGACTTTTCCTTCATTTATCATATCCTGAAAGATATCGTTCATCATTGCTTGGAAGGTGGCCAGAGAATTGGTAAGGCCAAAGTACATTACTACTGGTTCAAAAGAAACTTCTGGTGTAGTAAAGGTGGCCTTCCATTCGTCTCCTTCTTTGATTCGTACGTTATTATAACCCCACCTAAGGTCCAGCAGTTTACACTCCCCCCCTGTTCCGAGTGGATTCCAAGTCCATTCCGAATTATCACCAATTGGACTCGGAATCCGAGTAGAATCCAAGCCCATTCCGAGTCCATTCTGAGTTGACAGGATTCCGAACTGAACTCGGAATGAACTCGGAATGGACTTGGAATGGACTCGGAATGGACCCACTCCGAGTCCATTCTTAGTTGCATTAAAAGTGCATTATCTTCAATTATGACATAGTCCAAGTACACATATGAGTACACCTTTGCTTTAGACCTCTTCTGAGGTCTCCTAACATGGGTGTGACTTGCAAGTATCAGTACCCACCACACTAAGCCATGCTCTAACCATTTTGCCAGCTTGCAAGCACTGTGGAGGTTTGATGAACTTCAGGTATGTTTACTGGGGTTTTCTGGGTTTCTGCATTCATTGGTGATGTTGCTATAGTGTAAAAATTCAACATGGATTAGCCATGCTCATCTGGATATTTGTTTGTATGAGTGATGCATGAATAGTAGCCTCCAGGGCACACATGCAATATTGTTCAAATATGTGTCATCACATATTACCTTGGAGGCAATGATACACACAAATATGTGTTGTCACATATTACTTTGGAGGCAATGATACACACAAATATGTGTTGTCACATATTACTTTGGAGGTGATGATTCACAAAGATATGTGTCATCACATATTACTTTGGAGGTGGTGATGCACACAGATATGAACCTGTCAAACCCTTCACAAATGTCAAGGTGGTTGCATAGTGTCAGTAATATATATAGACACAATATACTGTACATGCATATGTTCTACCTATCCTCAATCCTCCTCTGAGTCTTCTAAATTCTCCTCAACTGCCTTCTTTTCCTGCCTTTCAATAACATGTTTTGCATGATAGAAAAGCATAGTATGCAAGAACAAATGAAAGTTCCAAGATGTCATCCTCCTCAAAATATTGTCAAATCCACCTAACCAAGCATTCAACTGTTCACAAGCTTGTGTATTAAATGCACGCTTGTAATAAGGTCTTCCCCTCTCATCTCTCTCCACAATTACCAAGTTAGGGGCTGATCCATCCAAAGGAGCTGGATTGCACCATTTACGACACAATGTATCAGTTGCCCGATGATTAACATAGTGGTAAGGATCCACAATGAATCTACTGGTATTCTTCCACCTTTCCCATGATTCATTTGTGATACTTGTGCGAAGTACCAGGCAGGCCTTGTCAATACAAATGTAAGCAGGTTTACTCTCCTCAGTTGGATAAACATGCTCCAGAAATTCCAATATAGCTGTTGGAGATTCAGACTTTATGAACTTTCTCCATGCAATGACTATCATGTGATTTGCACGCGTGGTGTGTCACATGACAATCAACAACACGTCGGTGTCACGATCAACAATGCGCGTTTGTGTCACACGTGATGTAAGCAGATGCTATATATATCTGAGGCTTGTGTACTGGTTCCCCTCGGAGTGTGCTCGGACTACAAGTAGTCCGAGCACACTCCGAGCTTGACCAGTCCTAGGACTGGTCGGATTTGTCCTAGCTAGGCTCGGAATGGGCTCGGAATGGGCTCGGAATGGGCTCGGACTGCACTCGTAGTCCGAGTTCCATTTTGAGTGGGCTCTCAGCCAGAATTCTGAGCTCGGAATTGGAGCTTGGAATCCAATCGGAATACAAGGAGTCCTTGTAACCCACTCGGATTCCGAGATTTGAGGGGGGGGGAGAGTAAAGTGCTCCTAAGGTCCAACCTGGTGAAGTGTTTGGCTTGTCCTGCTCGATCTACGAGCTCCGATATCAACGGTAATGGATAGTTATTTTTAACTGTCCATTCATTTAAGTAACGGTAGTCTTGTACCATTCTCTTTTTCCCATCCTTTTTCTTTACAAAGAACACCGGCGATGTCTGCGGTGATTTCGAAGGTCTAATGTACCCCTTTTTTAATTGATCATCGACAAAGTCTCGGACTTCTCTGAGTTCATCTGGTGATAGAGGATACACCTTTCCTTTTCTTGGTTGATAACCCTGTTTGAGATCAATGGCATGATCCCAAGGTTTTTACAACCGGCATTCTTTCTGATGCAGTTTTTTCAAACAAGTGCAAATACTTGTGATACTGCGATGGTACCAGATCTTTTGGTTCCTGTTTCTTCAACTCCCTAATGCATTTTGGGTCGTCTGATTTGATTCCAGACGGGAGAAATTCATATTTTTCTCCTTTCTTATAGAATTTCGGGTGTTTCCATTGATCCAGGAAATCCAAATTCTGCTCTTCTTTCTCCTTTTGCTCTAACCAGTAGGCAAAGTCCAACTCGCTTTCTTTTTCCCAGACGTACATATTGGTTTCCCAATGTTCCACCTGTTTTGTCCAATTCTGTCTCTCCTTTGTCCACTCTCTTTGTTTATGTCCACATGATCGTGGGCATCTTGTCAACTCTATTTTACCGGTGATCCAGTTGACATCTGGATTATGTCGTCGTAACCATGTAGATCCTATGATTACATTTGTTTTGCCTAATTCGCATATTTCAAATGTGGCTCGTTCTTGGTGTCCCTTGTAACTCATGAGCAGATCTACTTCATGAGTAATCATACTGCCTTCATTGTTAGATCCATCTACGTTTCTAACTTGAATGGGTTGATCTAAGGGGATTAGTTTGTAGCCCTTTTCTTTAGCAAATTTAGCGTTCATAAACAAACCTGTTGCTCCTGAATCGAGCAACGCTGTTTCTGTTGTTTGGTCATGTGTGTCTAGAGTTTCTAGACCTATTTCCATTAGTATTTCGTCCTTTTGACCAATAGAACGAACAAGAAATTCTTTTTGTCCCTTTTTGAGTATTCTTTTACCTGATAAGGAAGAATCAAGCACAGGTTTATCCGCCCTGCCGCGCTCCTGTGCTTTGGCACTAGAGACTGCTTCCTGCGGGGTGGTCTCAGAGACTGTTGAAGTCTCCGAGTCCTCCGTACCTACCAGTCTGTTTTCCTTACCTAATACAGAATACCTATTAAGAGAGTTCAGTACGGGACTTACTGACTCTTGTCCTCTTTTAAAGCTTTGCCCTTTGCGAAGTATTCCTTCATTTCTTCGAAGGACATGGTTCGGATGTCCAAACCTGATCGGCAATTCCTTGCTATGTGGCCGATCCTTCCACATTTGTAACAGCGCATTGGCGGGCGCTGAGTTCAATCCATGTCCATCGCGTCTGGATCTTGAGGCCGTGTTGCTGTATTATTGCTCGAGGAGGGCCCAGCTCCCGATTGGTTCTGGCTTGCTGATCCCAATGCTGTATTGAATCTCCATCGGGGTTTAGGCTGGCCAGTTCCTACTGGCTTCGCCGTATCCGGGCCTTTGGTCCCTTCACTCCTCTTAGCGGAGTTACTGTTCCTCAAAGAATAATATTGTTCTTCGGCTTTTGCTTGTCTCCATTGTCGGTTGAGACGAACCGATCTTCGGTACCATTCGTCGATGGTCTCCGGTACTTCATCAGCCTCCATTATCCTTTTTCGGAGACTGGCATTCAAACTCCTTTTAAATTCTTCAACTAGGGCCCTTCCCTGGTACCCTGTTCCTCATGCGACTTTTTTAAATTTTTGTACGTGTTCCTCACACGTGTGTGCACCCTGTGACATTGTGCGCAATTCCGATATTTTTGACGACTGTTCATCTGTGTCACCAAAATCCCTACATATTTGTCTGTATAATTGTTCCACTGTGTCTGGAACAATATCATCTTCATCGGCAATTAACTCCAATAGATTGTCTCGCCAATCTACTGCGAATCCTTCCGACATATATGACAACACCAGGAGAATTTTATCCTCTTCCTCAGCGCTTGCCATCTTCAGCTGTATGTAAAGCTGGCATCCGTGTATGAAATTTGTGACCTCCGACATCTTGCCAGAGAACACCGGTGGTTTGGCTACGTCTACTTTTGACGAGCCGTTCCCTCCTGCTGGTGTGGGAATATTGAATACCGTCCCTTCCAGTATATTGATAATTGGGGCCAGGGCAGCCAGTGGTATTGCTGCTTGCTGTGCTGCAGTGGCATTGTTATTTTGAAGCACTAAGAGCTGTGCTTGTAGCTGCTGAATGGTGTTGTTTTGATTATTCAGCAGTTGTAACAACTGCGCGGATGTCAGATCTTCTTCTCCTTGATCCGACATGTTGATATATCGAGGGGGCGGTGTAAATGGGGATAGGGATCTCGACGGTTGTGATACCGATGGAGATCTAAATGATGGTGGTGGTGGTGAGAACGGTGGTGTGACTTCTCCAATGTATTGGGCATCGGAGTGGAAAAGACTTTGGATATTAAGGGTTGCAGGGTTAGGGACAAGGATCTGGAACGGTGCAGGTTCCCACTGATGTTGTACCTCGGTGATCGAGGGTGTGGAGTCAGATGACTCGGTTGGTGTATGAAGTGCGGGAACGGGATCGTTATTGTCAAATGGATCTGGCCCGAAAGGGTCGTAATCAATATCAAAGTCTTCTAGACCGTCCAGTGGTACACCGAATACTTCTATCCAGAAGTTATCGATTTCCCTATCTGTAAGCCCATGCGATCTAAGAAGATCTTGTACTTTGTAATTCTCCATTACGTAAAGTGAGGGAGGTCTTGACCTGTCACTTATTTGGGAATGCACTCAGGGTCCACAACCCTCCCTGCAGTGCTGGTACGTAAATGGTATAGTATGGTGTTTAACGTTTTGAATTGATTATACTAAACTGGATCTGAACGGTTGTCCAGTTAGCACTATACCCCTAATAGGTACGGCCTTTCTCAGAAGCATGTGGTCAAGCGATGGCTACTTCCAAGGATTACGAAACGAGGTAATTACGTATATAAATGTATAGCCTTCAGAGGCCTAGACCAGGGCAATTTAACGTGCGCAGGGGCTGGTGAGGCTGGTCCTATGATGCGAGTGACGTAACGTGTCACTACTCCGGCACTGGTATCCTGTGCACAGGTAACCCTATCAACCGGGTTAGGTTCTTCAGTTTGCGTAGACCGGGAATGTAAGGTAAGACTTTTATGGATGTCTCACAGAACCAGGGGTGACGGTTTTATTGTCTGACAACAAATAACGCTTTATACTCTGCAGAAGAGTGTATGAGCCCCCAATATCAAAGATTCCCTTTACCCTGGGATCCGGGTTCGAGCGTGATGCTCTAGTTACAAGCGTTGGGGCAGTAAGGATGTGTAGCAGTCGAGTTTAGGAGAAAACCCGAGAGAACTCGACTGAGGACTCTGGGTGCTACTTTGCTCAGTTTATATACTACAGGGGTGGTCTGTGCACCACTCTAATAATAGTAGCTACACTGAGTAAGTATGAGTAAAAGAGATAACATAATCGGCCCCCGCTGCTGCGCATTGGTAAGCCTGAGTCATAGTCCATGAGTCATCAGTCAGGTAGTCCGTAATCTAATCTAATCGTTATCTAATCTAATCTTAGCGCTGACTAGATAAGATAGACGCCAACCTGACTAAGATGTTTGGCTACAGTTATTGTAAAATACAAGAAAAAGAATAAAAATGTCTTAGAGATTTTGACCATTGAGAACAGGTCATGACAGTTTCAGGACTTGTGGATACAAAACTTTGGGTTTGGACGAGCCACGTCCTTCACACTCTCCCCATTCCTTGCCCTCACATGCCGATTGACCACACATACAATTACCCAACATGAGCCACCACTCAGCCATCTGAGACGGATGCCAAGATTGAGAGAAGATCATGGCAGCTCGGGCAGCATTGAAAGCAAAAAGACAAGTGTTTAACAACCTGCCCAGCCCTGCAGCCCAGCTTGCCACTGTTGAACAATCTTCACCCCAAATACCCCTAAGTATAGCCTTCAACACAGCTATCACTGGTTTGACCCTTAGAGGGTTTTTCTTTTTCTTTTATTTCTTTTATTTATGTATATTAGATTACAAGTCCATTACACAAATATGTACATACACTAAAAGTGTATATAAGACCTGTAGATATCCAATATACACTCAGTTGCTCTTTCTTGCCTACCAGCATGTGAGTATCTCCTCTCTATGAGAGTAAAGACCTGGAGAGGTCTCTGGTCACTGTCTCTGACAGTGGTACAATACTCAAAACACCTGAAGAGGTGTCTGGTCACTGTCTATGACAGTGATACAATACTCTTGTCATCATGGACGTATGACTCTATGTCTGATGGACATATGAGCTCATCGTTCATGACAGTGACGACCACTGAGACAAACTATGTCTGACGGACATATGATTGCTGCTCAACAGGTTATGGGCCCCGGTAAGCCCGTCATTGTTGTCAATGATGACAAAACATGTCTCAAGGACATGATCAACAACAACGAAAAATTTTCATATTTTTCAAAACTTACATTTATGAAACAAAGACGCTAATAAAATATGTTTCATAGATAAGATTATCATATACTATGTTGTCCTCCAAGACCTCCACTGGCATCAATTCTATCAATGTCTTCACTGGCATCAACTACCGCGTTTGGGCAGAAAGGATGAAGTCCTACCTCCTTCACATTGGATCATGGTCTATTATCAACCTATCATTTCCTAAACCATCCCCTCCCGCCAATTCCACTACCACTGCAGTAGCAACAGAATACAGAAAAGAACTTTGCAAATGGCAAAAACTCAATAATTCTGGTCTAGGTGCATTACGTCTCAAAGTGAGCTCTTTACGGTGCCCCACATAGTCCCACTGGACTCCCGGCTCAGTCCCAGGAATTCCCAGGAATTCCCGGGACTGGCTGCTGGCTGGCAAATCTCATTTTCGCTGCGAAAAATGCCCAGGACTTGACCAGGACTCTACAGGGAGTCCTGGCCATGTCCTGGGCATTCCCGGGATTCCTGGGAGCCCAAGGTCCCGGGAGTCCTGGGGAGTCCTGCTCAAATGCGAGCGCAGTATAAATATTGCTAGCTGGGCAGTCACGTTAATGAGCTTCTATGTTCCCGGGCAGGAGAACGCGGGAAAAGTCGTAGAAATAGGGGCAGGCGCTCCTAGAGTAGATAGGGGGTCCGGATGTGAATGCGATAAGAGGACGGTGAATCCCGAACGGTTTCCGAGTTTTTTGCGTACTAATCCGACCTGCGAGGGGCGAGGCGACGGTAACGCGGAAGTCGGGACCGGATTACGGCGTCCGCAGAAATGAAGTCCGGCGGCGGTCGGGAGCAACGGTACGGATTTGCGGTAATCGTTTCTCGGAAGTCGGGTCAGCGATCCCGGAGAAATAGACACTGGGACTAGACGCAGAGACGGAGGTTCTCGATGAGAGCGATGCGGATACGGAGTGGTATAACGGAGTCTGATTTCGAAACGTAATGGGAGATACACGGGGTATGTTATTTACACTATGCTCGACGAGGGTATTTATAGGTTGGTGCATGTCTGTTCTTTTCCGTTCGCGATAAAACTTGTACGATACTGAGATACGAGCCTACTATACCGAATGCGTGTATTTACGATAGCCGTTTCCTTTGCGCTTCCTGTTTCGAGGCTGGTTCGCCGCTGAGGAGTTGAGTGCGCGATTGAGTTGTTTAGCGCGGCGCAGGGTCCGATGGCGCTATGGGTTACGTGGTGAAAACTTCCTTGACTCGCTATCTGATGGGGCTAAGAGACGATCGGTTTGCGTATGCTTTTTCCTTAATGCGTTAGTCGCTCCGCTTCCGGTGCTACGGCTTCTTATCGTTGACCGCTAGCGGTTTCAGCGCGTTCGGCGCGTGGACTTGTCGTTTCTTTTGTCCTGCGGGTCTCGGCTTCAGCGTTCGGACGATTGGCTGTTCTTTCCGTCGGTTGATCGCGCCTTTCTCGACATTTCCGCATTTCGGTTTCTCGGGCTTTTTCCGAATGTACGCGCGGCTAGTCTCGGCTTCCGTGTCTGGCGTTCGGCTTTGCTCGGTCTGATTCGGAATGCGTCGGTCTCTGCTCGGGTTATGCGTTTTGACAAGTGTTGGGTCTCAGGCAGCTGCCGGCCTTGCGGTAGACTTTGTACATAGCACCAAGGCTAGTAGCAATGGTCTCCGCCTCGGTCACGGACCGTGCTCATCATCTCCCCTCCACTTGAAAATCTGACTGTCCTCAGTCAGCTACTCTCCGTTATGCGTCCGAACTATGCGGTATTGTGGGGGAGCTTAATACGCTGATTCCGGTGGGTGATTTTCTTTGGGCGATGTACTTTCTATAGTCCGAGTTCGTTGCTGTGCATCGGCTTCGCTTTCCGGTACTGGGGTTTCCATCCCTGGCGGCCCTCGTTGACTGGTATTTGTTTCTGTCGTGTCCTGTTTCGCATGCTTCTAGTTGCGTGGGAACGCGGCGTCTTGCTTTAAGGGTGCGGGCTTTCGCTTCCTCCTCTCTTTCTCCTCAATGTCGTCTTCCACTAATCCAACCGCCGCTCGTCTTGCTCAACTTCAAGCGCGACAGCAGGCGCGCAAACGCGAACTTGAGGACCAGGCTCGGGAGCAGGCTGCTCGGGAACTCCGTGAGCGCGAGGAGGCCGAGGCCGATGCGAGAGCAATTGCGGAGCTGGAGGCTCAATTGGAACAGGAAGAATTGGCGCGGCGGCTAGCGTTGGATCGGGCCGAACTTGAGCGGTCTCGTCTTCGTAGGAGGAATCTCTGGCTCGGAAAAACGCTGGCGCTATCCGCAAAATCGGACAAGATGGGCACCGGGCTCGGGAAAAAGCGGCGTTGAAATTGAAAGGTAAGCGATCCGGTTAGGCGATCTATTGCTGCTAAATCGTTTTCGTAGCGATGTCCAGTATCCGGCGTCCTCTGGACACGAAGACTGATCGGCGAAGATTTTGACGACGACGACGAGGAAGGCGAGGTTTCTTATAACGCTGGGGAGTTGCTGCGCGGGTTGGCTGTGGTCGGCTCGATGAAGCGGATGCGGGTTGACGAGGGTGACGATTTGGTTCCGCTAAGCGGTCCAAGTCCACTACTCCGGGCGAAGCGGAGTTGGCTTGCACTCGGTAAGTTGGTTCATCTATTTTTCTTTTCGTGTCTGCTGATGAGCTTCGGCTTCGCAGGTGTTCGGACAACGGTATCCCTTGCCTTGTTTCTTCTGCGCGAGGGGCCTGTGATCGGTGCCGGGCCGGTAAATTAAAGTGCAATCTGAGTCGCGGGCGAAAACCAAAAGTCGCCAAGAGTGTTCCGGTCGAGTTGAGCGACGGCGAGGAAGCGGACGTTCCGGATTTCGCTGCTCCGGAGCCGGAGTCCAAACCGAAGGCTCGTCGGAGCCGTACTGTCACGGCTGTTTCTTCCTCGGAGTTGTTAATGAAGAAGTTAGTCGATTTGCAGGAGGAGTCTCTCCAGGCCCAATATCGCTCTCAGGCGGCCGCGGAATATCATTATCGACAAACTGAGGCAGCTTTTCGGAACTTTGTCGGCTCTTGCAGCGGCTCGACGATACTTTTCTCTTGTTTTTCCGAGATTTTCGTGCGGCAGCCTTTGCTAACCTTAGGGTCCCGCAACCCCTTTTGGATTCTCCGGTCGCGGCCGGTTCGGGTGGCGTTGTGGTTTTGGGCTCGGAACTCGGTGACGAACGCGGGTCGGTTGGCGCTGGTGTAGAAACTTCGGGTGCAGATGTTGGTGACGGTCGATTAGTGGACGCGGTTTCGGCTGCTGTGGTGCCGGCTGATGACGACGTCGAAATGCCAGATCGCGGTTGATCCGTAGGGTCCCCGCTCTTTCTTAAAAATGTTTTCTGTTTTTTTGTGCGTTCGTCGGCTTTTGAACAATGATTATGCGGGTTTTGTGTGCGTCCCTCGGCTGTGTGACTGCGGAAAATATCTATGGTAGAAATTGTACGGGTAAAATAAAAGAAGTTGAGTCGACTTTCCGGTTTGCGTCTGGAAATCTTATCTATAAATTGACGGTGTATTCCTTTTTGAAAGAAAGAAAGAAAGATGAAGGCAACAATTAGTAATAAAATTTAAAGGGAAAACATTTCTAGGATTATTTGGCGATGGTCGGTACAAGTAAAAGGGTCTTGTTATCATTCTAGGTACTCTTATTTTGTTCGGGGTTGGTTTCGGCTGTTGTTTCTGTTATCGTATCCTGGTCGGGCCTGTCGGTTCTTTCGGGTTCTTCATCCGGAATCTCGCTATCGTCGTCTCCCTGTGCGTCTGATTGTATCATTTTTCGGATATGTTCTTCATCGGCATCTAAAAGTTCTTGTGGTACCAAAACTTGTTTTCGGGCGAAATATGGGATTACTCGGAACGCCGCCATTGGCCTGTCGATTACTGTTCCGTCGAGTTCCGCGACAATGTACGCTCCTCCGGCATTGCGTGCTAAGACTACGTATGGTCCGATGTACCGCGGTCGCATCTTTCGGTTGAGTGACTTTTCGATTGCCGTGTTCCGGACTAGTACCAGGGCGCCTTTCTTGAAATCGAAGTGTCGGATTACTGTCGGATGCTCGCGTTCAAATCTCCGAGCCGCGGCTATGCGGGCTTCGTATACTTTCTCCCGAAGGGCCTCGGTTTGCTCTCGACGTTTTTGTAGCTCGGTTGCGCGTCGTGCGATCAACTCGGTAGTTGACATCAATGCGGTAGGCGGCGGTAGCAAGTATGTGGCTTCTGTTATGTCGAGTGGTAACAAAGGCTGGGTTCCGGTAACCGCGAAATACGGGGACACACCCATCCTTCTTCGTGTAGTGACGCGCTCGGACCAAAATACCGAATGTAGGGCCGCGGCCCACTTGGATGCTTCCCCGTCGCTAGCTTTGTACAGTGCCTGTCGTACGTCGTAGTGGCTTCGTTCTACAATACCGTTTGCGCGAGAGTTGTATCCGGAAATCCGTATGTGGTTGAGGTGATACTTCTTTGCTAGATGTTCGCATGCTCGGATGATTGGTGCGCCGTTGTCGGTGACTATTTCCACCAAACTTCCCCATCTACAGATCAAATCTTCGAACAACCAATCACCGACTGCGTTGGCTGTCTCGCGTCGGAGCGCTCGGTATTCCGGATAATGTGTGAGCGAACATCTGGCTTGGATAAGGTACTTGTACTGATTCGACGGTGGCAGATGCATCGTGTCTATATAGACTTTTGCAAATATTGGTGCGGGCATTGCGACGACGGGTGGAATCCGGAATTGTTCTAAAGTTCTTTCTTGGCATAGGTCGCATGTCTTGATATACCATTTGATATCTTCGTGCATGTTAGGCCACCAAAATCTTTCCGTAATTGCGCTTCGGGTTGCAAAGAACCCTCGGTGTCCGAGTTTGTCGTGTGCGCCGGACAGGATTTTTAAGCGTCCGTCCGGTCTTATTACAAGCTTATGTGCGCCGCCCCTGTCTTTCCGCCATAGCCTTCCTTCGGTAATGAAGAATTTCGTACAATACTTTATGAACGTCGCGTATTCTGTGTCTGAAAGGTTCTCCGGGCGTTGGAGTGAATCGAGAAAGTGTTCCACTGCGATGATTCGTTCTTCCTCCTTCCTTGCGTGTTCCGATCGTTCCGGGAATGTTGCCTCATCCGGCTGTCCCTCTTCCTCTGTCGGCTCTCCTTCGGTGTCGGTCGCGTTCGCTATCGTAAACGTGCGTTGCTTTCTTTCCGTGAGGCTGGAGATGTCGAGTTGGAGTCTTCCGTTGTAAAATGCGTCGTCTTTCATGTTTCTTCGGGTTAGGCTGTTTGAAAGTTGTTCGGCTTTTGTCGTCCATGGTGACTGGTTGATCTGATGCATGAATCCGTACAGGTTGTCTATCCAATCGTCAAATTCCTCGTCTTCATCGTCGCTTTCATCGTCCGGCTGCTTCGGTCTCCTGGACAACCCGTCGGGCGCGTGTAGTCTTCCGGGCACGTGTACAAGCTGAAAATGGAATGTGAGTATTGCGAGGATCCATCGGTTTAGCGAGGCCGACGGCCAGGTCCGGGTTCTTAAGCATGTCTTTAATGTAACGGGCGTCCACTTCAATTATGAGGTTTCTAACTCCTATGAGGTATAACCGTAGTTCCCGTAGTGCGCGATAGAGTCCGTAAATTTCCAGTTTTGCCTGCGAGAAGCGCGCTTCACGCTCGTTGAGGGTTATCGATCCGAATCTGCTGTAATACCGTATTGCTGGTCTGTCGAGGTCGCACTGACTGAGGAAGTATCCGATGGCGATATACGATGTGTCTACTGATAGGATCACTGATGCCCCGTTGTCGTAATCTATGGGCCGGAGCGCGGGTGAGTTTAGTAGTGCGTCTTTCAGCTTTTCCTGCGCTTCCCTTTCCCTATCTCCGAAGGTGAATGGTACGTCCTTTCGGGTGAGTGCGACTAGTGGATTGGCAATTTTAGCGAAATCTTTTATGAAGATTCTTGCCACCCCGATCGTTCCTAGGAATGCCCGGACTTCTGATAACGATTTACACGGTCCCCAGTTTTTTACTTTCGCTACTATCTTCTCATCCGGTACGCGTCCGTCAATCGTACAACGGTGTCCGACTACCATTATTTCGGGCGCGCATAAAATAAGCTTTTTGCCGCTGAATGTTCCTCCTGCGTACTTCATGCGTTGAACGATCCGGTTCACGTTCTGAAGGTGTTCCCATACAAAGCGTCGTATGCCGGGGTTTTCGGGGTGGGTTTCGTATGTGCCGTCCGCTGATTGGTATCGGGTTTTCGGACCTTTGACGGGTACGTCGTCGATGTACGGAATCGTGAAGTCGGGTATTTCTGGCTGTAGGATGTGTGTGACGTCGTCGTGGAATATGGGTACTGAATTGGTCCATCCCATGGGCAGTGTTACCAAACGCATTGCTCCGTACGGTGTTTGAAACGTTGTAAGGTCCCTGCAGTTTTCGGATATCAGGCGTTCATCGTATCCGACGTACAGATCTAACATTGCTCCGCAGGCTCTTCCAGCAAAGTTTTCCGCGAGGTGCTCCGGTATCGGCGTAACTCCGGAGTGCTGAATCGTGACCGCGTTTAGTGGCTCTAGGGAATGTACTAAACGCAACTTTCCGTCTTTCTTGAGTACGCAGAACCACCGTGATCGATATGATGAGTTGGACGGTTCGTATACTCCGGCTGCGATCTTTGTTTTGATGATTTCGCAAACCTGCTTGTATATGCCTGGCGGAATTGGAATGTTCTTTTGAATCCACGGTTGGTGCGGTACTGTCGGCATATTCACGGGTGGAAAGTATTCGGTTTTGAAGCTTCCCCTCTCGGTGTCGTCCCATGCGAAACCTTTTTCCTGTTTCATCATAAACTCGTGCATCAGCTTGCGTTCCTCCGGTTGTAGAAAATTTCCTGCATGCGCTTTGTCGAGAGCCTCTTTCCTTTCTTGCGTATATCGTCCGGTCGGTACAAATTCTTCTGGTTGCGAGTTTAGCGTTGGTAAGTCTTCCAGTGGATTTCCGGTAATATTCCGTACTATCCGAAACTCTTCGGGCAGGGTGCTGATCACGGGTCGGGTTTTCCGGGCTACCGGTTTGTATCTTTTGCCGAATGCTTGGTGGCGGGACGATGATCCGTGGTTGGTTTGTTGTCGGTTTTTCTTCGTTGTTGTGGTGGTTAGGAATGCTTTCGTGATGTTGTCGCATTCTCCGGTTTTTACCTCTCCCAGACTTATGGCAGCCCCGAGATACAGTCTAGCCAGTGTTTCATTCGCATTTCTATGTACTGACAGTTCGGGTATCGACTGTGCAAGTGGGACTGCGGGTACGGGGGTCAACGCCTCTATCTGGATTGGCTTTTGCGCTTTGTCGTCCATTGTGATTATACACGCGATCTCTCCTTGCTCCTTCGTCAATTCCTCGAGATCTTCCGAAAAACCTCCTTGTGCTTGCACTGGTTGTACTGCGGCGGTGTTCGTCGGATTGTCGGGATTGTAGCGACGGCATCGCTATTCGGATCCCGGATTGTGATTGTCTGATCTTCGTTCGAGAAGTTTTGTATTGTTGATTGTGTTAGAACGTCGAATGGTCGGCCGATGAGGATGTCGTATGCCGGGGATCGGACTACGTGGATCTGGAAATATAATATGATTCCACCGATTTCGAGCGGAATGTTTTGTGCGAGTCCGAGGGATTGGTCGACTTCTCCGTTCGCGGCCTCTAGATCTATTTTTATAGTGGGCGTATACACTATCCCTAGTGCGTGACTGACGGCTTCCGACATGCAAATTACCGAGCATCCCGGATCTACAATGCAGTTGACTTTTGCTTTTCCGTCCACGGTTGCGACTAGTGCCCTAAGCGCGTGCGCATCGTTTGCTACCCTAAGCTTGAGTCGTTGTCCTCCAGATTCGTTGAAAAAGATTTGCGCTACGTCGGACATGACTAGTACTTCCCGTTCTCGGTCCATATCTGGTGCGCCGTCGTAGCCGTAGAAGTCTATATGTGCCGCTGCTACTCGCTTTGGCTTGTGTTGCTCTCGCAGTTTCGTTTGCATTTCCGGCGCCAAAGATATGACGTCGTCGAAAGTAAGCCCGGTGACCGGACTGCTGAGTACCTTTTGCCATAGCTTCTCGGTTTTGACTAGGTCCGGTGCTGCCGCTTTTGGTTTGCTTCCGTCCGGCTTTGCTCCGTATGGTCGAGCGTGCGGCGGCTGGTAGGTGGCGTTCCGTGCTGCGGCGAACGGATGTAGCGGTTGCGTGCCAGTGACTCCGGGCGACTTGATCTCCTCTACTTCTTTTGCTTCGGCTTCCTTCCCTTTCTTTTTCTCCTCCTTCTCCTGCCTACTTTTCTTTTCCTTCTCGATCGCGTATACCCGAGCGAGCAATTCCCTCTTTTCTTTTTCTAGCTCATCCTCCTCGTTGGCTCCTTCTTCGGCTTTCAGCGTCATCGCTGGTTCGGCGGGTTTCGCGGCTGGCGCTCGGATTGAATAGAACATGGCAGGCTTGGCGGCGTTCTGTTTGTGCCACTCGTCGATTTTGTCCTTGAGCGTATCCCCGGGAGGTAGTTTGATATGTACTGATCGTTTGGCAACAGCAGCCTTCCTTCCGCGTTACGTTTGGCTTTCCCATCCTTTATATATTGGTCTATTCCGGGGCATCGTGACATGTAGTGTCCGGCTTCACTGCAGAAATTGCATCGTCCGGGTATGCGTGTAGAATTTCCGATTGGCGCACTGTTGGGCCCGGTTCCCTGATAAGGCCTCCTCCAGGATGTCTCGGGTTGTCGCATAGCGTCTTTTAGTTCCCGAACTGTTTGTCGATGTATCCGTAGATGTCCTCGGTTTTGATAGGTTTCTCCGGTGCCGGTGTGGTTGCGGATGTTGTATTACTGGTCGGATCCGCGGAAAGCCTGCTGTAAAAACTGGATCCTTCGACAACATATTGCGCTGCTGCTAGCGTTTGCTGTACTGAGTAAAGCTGCGTTGCGCGTACGTCGGAGTGTTTGAGTTGAAGGCGCTGGTGTATCCGGGTTGCCAGTTCTGGTGGAAATCCCCTGTAGAAAGCCTTATTACACTCCTTCTTTGAGAAGTCGGCATGCTCCATTAGATAGTTTGCGATAACTAGGAATCTCCGGTAATATTCGCTTAGCTCGGTCCCGTCTTTGATACCGTTCTTCCGAGTTTCGGCTATTAGGGTTTCTAGGTCTTCTTCCGAATACAGCTCGTTTTGCGCTAGCCCGTTGTACAGCGCCATTACTGCGTCCCGGAAGTCTTCGTAGGATGTCGCATCGCTTTTGAATTCTTCTATGGTGCCCCATACTGCCTGTTCCTTGTATTCTAGGTATCTCCGTGCATATATCTTTTTGCGCCGGTCGCTGACTACCGAATTTTCTTCGAATTGCAGTTCCAGTTCCTCGAAGTAGTTCGGCAATGTCCTAGGTTCCTTCGGGTCGAATTTGGGTGCTCCGGTTGCTCCGCGCGCGGGCATTTTCTTTTCTTCGGTTCTGTCGGCCATTTTTGCTCTTTCGGGGGTCGGGCTTCGTGGTGGTGGTGGTGTAATCGGTGGGGTCGGGTCTTTCGGTGGAGGAGTGGGGGGTCTCGTTGGCAGAGTACTTGAGCTGTGAGAATAAGGTGATTTCGGGGGTATCTGAGGCGTTGCTTCCAGATGTGCGAAGAACGGATCTCCGCGTGCCGCTTTACTACCGCTTGGTTGTCCTAAACTGCTTTCGTAGTCCGACGGATCTGCAGGAAAAAATGATTGGAAACCTTCTTCACTAGAGGTGGATCCGGCGCTTTCCGGAGTATCTTGGATTTTCCGTTTTTCACTTCTCCTGCTTCCGAGTCTATCGATGTTGTCGTTTAGTGAGTGTTCCGGTTCAAGACCGAGGGTACGTCGGGACTGTCGGTTTTCTAATGTATTTTGTTGAAAAGCTGGGTTAATGCGGCTTCCGGATCGTTTCGGAGAACCAGTTGATTTGCGATTCGCACTTGCTTCCTACCGGCGTTATATAGTTCCTGAAATGCAGGCGACCAAGGTATATAAGATCCGGGAAGAAGCGTTCGTCGCGGGAAGAGTCGGGTGGGGGTGTTTGATCTATTTTCTAGAAATACCCCCTGCGGTGGTCACCAATATAATGAGCTTCTACGTTCCCGGGCAGGAGAACGCGGGAAAAGTCGTAGAAATAGGGGCAGGCGCTCCTAGAGTAGATAGGGGGTCCGGATGTGAATGCGATAAGAGGACGGTGAATCCCGGACGGTTTCCGAGTTTTTTGCGTACTAATCCGAGCTGCGAGGGGCGAGGCGACGGTAACGCGGAAGTCGGGACCGGATTACGGCGTCCGCAGAAATGAAGTCCGGCGGCGGTCGGGAGCAACGGTACGGATTGCGGTAATCGTTTCTCGGAAGTCGGATCAGCGATCCCGGAGAAATGGACACTGGGACTAGACGCAGAGACGGAGGTTCTCGATGAGAGCGATGCGGATACGGAGTTGTATAACGGAGTCTGATTTCGAAACGTAACGGGAGATACACGGGGTATGTTATTTACACTATGCTCGACGAGGGTATTTATAGGTTGGTGCATGTCTGTTCTTTTCCGTTCGCGATAAAACTTGTACGATACTGAGATACGAGCCTACTATACCGAATGCGTGTATTTACGATAGCCGTTTCCTTTGCGCTTCCTGTTTCGAGGCTGGTTCGCCGCTGAGGAGTTGAGTGCGCGATTGAGTTGTTTAGCGCGGCGCAGGGTCCGATGGCGCTATGGTTACGTGGTGAAAACTTCCTTGACTCGCTATCTGATGGGGCTAAGAGACGATCGGTTTGCGTATGCTTTTTCCTTAATGCGTTAGTCGCTCCGCTTCCGGTGCTACGGCTTCTTATCGTTGACCGCTAGCGGTTTTGGCGCGTTCGGCGCGTGGACTTGTCGTTTCTTTTTGTCCTGCGGGTCTCGGCTTCAGCGTTCGGACGATTGGCTGTTCTTTCCGTCGGTTGATCGCGCCTTTCTCGACATTTCCGCATTTCGGTTTCTCGGGCTTTTTCCGAATGTACGCGCGGCTAGTCTCGGCTTCCGTGTCTGGCGTTCGGCTTTGCTCGGTCTGATTCGGAATGCGTCGGTCTCTGCTCGGGTTATGCGTTTTGACAAGTGTTGGGTCTCAGGCAGCTGCCGGCCTTGCGGTAGACTTTGTACATAGCACCAAGGCTAGTAGCAATGGTCTCCGCCTCGGTCACGGACCGTGCTCATCACCGCAGTTGCTGCGCATATGAGCGCATATGGGCCCAGCCGCTCTGACTCCACTCATAGACCTCTTCTGGACAGCTCTAGACCCTGACCATAAGGAGCAATGCCTTGAGGCATTGTGCGTTCCCATCGCGATCCTTTATAGACATGCACGCTGTCTTGCGCCTTTGTCTGATGCATGATGGCTTGATGTGCTGATCCTCCTGATGCACTGATGCCGAGTGTGATGCCATCAAGGTGGCGATCCACCTTCCTAGTCCGGCCGTCCTTCCGTATATAGTATTGGATAGTTCCTCCATCCATCGTCTTGCCCTCTGGTGAGCACTCCCATGCGCTGACTCAACCGTTGGCATCCCATAGTGTCCCATAAGGCCCCAGGCCTGTTATAATGTGTATACAAGTCATCCCAGATGACTGTAAGGCAAAACCGAATTTGAGGGCTAGGATTGTGATCCTAACACTTCCAGTCTTCAATGGAAGTTAATCAAGATCACCTTGGTCATTACATTTCTCAGACAGAAAAAATTAGGGCAAATGAGCAACGAGATAATATTGCCAAGGCAATGTGGAATGATTACCAAAGGATACTAGCTGAGCATGAAGGAATGTAGTTACCAAAGAATGTGGTATCAATCAGAGATTAGTTGAGTGGTGGTGTAGTAATGAATGAGAATGGCAAGGGTAGGTAGACAGAAAGACAGTCAAAATTGATCAGAAAGCTCACTCTTAATATATTTGGTGTGCATAGACTTCTTCTGAATAGCAGAAAGGGTATCTGCAAAGCTGGTGTCTTTGTGAATGAGTTTGAATGCCTGAATCATCTCCTCCTCAGAAAGATCACCATCATCCTTCAACAAGATGAATGGCTTGCTTCTTGCACTCTGGAGAAGGTGCCAAGGGGACAGAAGGGCCTACCATTGATGAGGCAAGCCAGTCTATGGAAGATGCCATATCATAAATAGCCTTGCTGCTAGAGGCTTTGCGTCCATGACGAAGACTATCCTGTTTCAAATGCTTAGGCTGAGGGACATCAGCACCCTCAGGAGCAGGGCGCTTGCGAGATGATGTAGATGCTGATCAGGATGAAGTAGGAAGAGATGGTGAAGGAGAATGAGAATGGAGGTGGAGGAGGTTGACTACAAAGAATTGTTATGTAGAATATTCAAAAGAATAAAAAATAAAAACATACTGGCTGACTGAGAAGAGTGGGATCAATATTCTCATCCTGATCATCTGAGATCTCACCACCCCCACCAGGTACCACAGTTTCTTTAGAAGAAGCAGGATGAAAGGCACTCTGACCTGTAGCATATGTCCCTTCAATGAGCTCCTGCATAAGAAGGATGGGCCTATATATGTCTCATTAGCTCCATCTATTTTTTTGTCTTTTTAAAAAAACATACTGCAATTAAACTATCCCAAACTGATGGACTGGCAGTGACAGTCTTCTTGATATCATCCCAGCCAAATCCAGACAAGTTATGGATATAGTTAATCTCCTTGTACTCCTTCTTGAGCTTTGTAGAATATTTTAGATGAAAAAAGTGAAAAAAGCGGAAAACATACAGCATTCCAACGATTCTGACAACTAGAAGCAGTCTTCTTGCAACCACCAGTGTGTAGCTCAGTCCCAGACAAAGCAGTCTCAGCAGCAGACCAAGCATCAGCATGCCAGTTGCCATTGCTAGTCTGTTTACCATCTTCCTTCTCCTTGAAGAGCAGCTCAAGGAGAATAGCATCACAATTGGAAGTCCAGACAGCTCTGGGCCTAGGATTTGGCATGACTGACAGTGGATGGCAGTAACAGACAACCTTTGACTGGGGGGAAGTGGGGGGGAGGGAAGAAAGAATGGGCAACAGCCTCATGTTGCACACATGCATAAGGTGTGACATAGTTAGCTAGAGTTACTGAAGCCTATAGTTAGCTAACCAGAGCCCTAACCAAGCTCCTTCCTCATTTGGTAGGCTAACCTGGCCTAACCTGACCCAACCACGCATCTGAAAAGGGCCTAAATGTGCTTCCTCCACAATTTCCATTAATAGAACATGTTATGAATCTGGCTTTAGTGTGGTGTGTTGGCATTGTCACACAAAAACTTGAAGGAAACAGCTATATCTCAGGATGTTCTTTGTTTATTTATGTTTGCATACCATCATGAGCATTGGATTTGCCCCCTTTATGACTTTTGTTAACAGAGCATGTCATGAATGTGAGTTTGGTGCATTGGATTGCAGTGGCTGTGCTAAAAATGTGGAAACCTGATAGTATATTGCAATTATCTCTGTGAATACCAAATTTACACTTATTTGGTTTTCATACTCTTGGTCAGATTCACCCATCTACACTTTTGTTAATAGGTCATGTGACAATTCTCACTTTTGAAACTGTGTGAAATTGTGACAAATCTTGTGACATGTGACAGCCTTTAAGCACTGTGAGAAAATAGAAATATGCTTATATACAATCTTATCTGTGACACATTTGTGACATGTGACAAACTTTAAGTAGTGTGGGAATGTAGAAATATGCACATGCTTGCATTTACAATCTTATCTACATTTCTTATGTAATCTATTAATCTACTAATGTAATCTACTTATCTACCCATCCACTTATGTAATCTACTAATCCACTTATGTAATCTACTTATCTACTTATATAATCTACTTATATAATCTACTTATCTCACATTACATGGCTTACTAATATGTATTACTAATCAGTTTTCGAAGAGAGGAATGGGGGTTCAGTGGGCATGGCTGGCTGTCCTTATATACCTTTCAGGTGTGCACAGACCATCTGCTCAATGGTCATGTGATATGTGAACATGTGATAGCAGTGACAAGGGTAACAGTGGTAGTGACAAGGGTAACACCTGGACTCCACCTGGACTCCAGGTGTGTTCTGTACAGTCCAGGCACCTGGAGTCCTCGCAAGTCCATGTCACGTGCAGGTACTTTACCTGATTTTCCAGGTGGAGTCCAGGTGGAGTCCAGGTAGAATTTAGCAGGAGTTACCAGCCAAATCAACACACCTGTATTTTACCTGGAGTCCAGGTAACATCTGTGTCAAGTACCTAGACTTTACCTGGAGTCCAGGTAAAATGCGTGGCTCAGTGTAAAGACCTCCAGGCAAGACATCATCCTTCTGTCCAATCCAGATGACCCTCTGACCATCAAAGATATAGTATTGGCCCAAGTATATCAGTGGCAGGCAGAATTTAGTGGGCAAGGTAAGTCATCCACACATCTTCAATGACTTCATCCACTCATATTTGGAACTACCAGCTGGACCACTCCCAAGGCCTACTAGGGCTGACATTGGAAGGGCAGAAGTATATAAAACAGAACTAGTCCTAGCACATTGAGGTGTGTAGTGCTAAGGGCTGACCTTGGTGGCTATGGTGACCAATTTCATCTAGGTGACTGGGCTGGTTTGCACCAGCCATCCAAAACTCCCTGAAACCAATCCAGATGCAACTGTCAGGTTGCACATCTTGGCTGCTCAGGTAAGTGCTGAATAGGAGTTCAAGTTACCACTTGATGGTGGGATTATGCCAGATGCAGCCCCTGTGAGTTCATATTTGGTAGGGTAGGGTCTTACTGCTGAATGCTGCTATCACCACTAGCATAATCTTCCACATCTTACCAACATTGATGTGATAAGGGTCCTTCCATGAGCCCAGTGTGCACAATATTGTGAATTGTACCACCTGGAGGGTGAGGTCTTTACCCTGGGCCACATATTCTGCATGGAATCCACAGAATCCCAGGAACAGACTGGGAATATTCTCAGTCAGTCCCAGTGACCTGAATACAGTGGAAGGTCAGTGATATATTCCCAGTGTATTCCCACTGGGTTCCCAGTCCCAGTGCAGGGAATGTGCTAGTCATTCCTAGGATTCCCACTGGTGGGACTGGTTGGGAATGGCCAGGACTATGCCACATTCCTACTTGTTCACTGTGATATATGTGACTCCACTTCATCATTGGCACATGTGACACACATTTTGTCACAATCACATGACCATTGAGCATGGTCTGTGCACCGCTGAAGGTTATATAAGGACAGCCAATGCCCAATGAACCCCATTCCTCTGCTCAAAATTTGATTAGAATTATAGATTAGTAAGCTATGTAATGTGAGACTCTAATTACATAAGTAGATTACATAAGTAGATAAGTAGATTACATAAGTAGATAAGTGATTACATAAGGTAGATAACTAGATTACATAAGTAGATAACTAGATTACATAAGTAGATAACTAGATTACATAAGTAAGATTGTATAATGTAATGTGCCTATATCATTTTCCCACAGTGCTTGTCATGTGTCAACAAGAGTCATCACAAATTCACACATCTTTCAGAAAGTGAGAATTGTCCACATGACCTATTAACAAAAAATGTAGAGGGAGTGAATCTGACCAAAGAATGTGAAAACCAAATAAGCATAAACAACTGTATTCACAGAGATATTGCAATATAGTATCAGGATTCCTGCATACACCAAAGGTCACATTCCATGACATGCTCTATTAATAAAAGTTGTACAGGGGGCAAGTAAAATGCCAAAGATGGTATAAAACATACATAACAAAGACCTTCCTGAGATAAATAGCCCTTTCTTTCAAGTTTTTCTGTGACAATGCCAACACATGAACATCTAAGTCAGATTCAATGACATGTTCTATTAATGAAAATTGTAGAGGGAAACAAATTTAACCTTGGTGATGGTATTCAAAACATCTACAAACAAGAGATGTGTTGAGATATCAGTAACTTTTTCATTTCTTCTGTGACTCTCAATAATACAAAATTAAGTCTGACCATGAACATAGTAAGCAAACACATGCAAACAAAGATGCACAATTTTTGTTGTATTTATATGTCAGGCCTCACCACACTTCTGTCAGACTGTTGCAATCACGCAATCAATTATGAATACATATGTATCCCAATCCCTATTCAATGTTTTCTCATTGCATTGTTATAATCATGCCTCAATTATGGCAATTATGTGGACCCCCCTATCCATATGCAAGTTATGTTTTTCCCATTATTTTGCCTACCTTTACTTTGTCTCTATGCCAAGTCCCTTTTATCATATGCGCCCATGCCTCATTTCTCACACACCTATTGCTTTATCACAAGTATCACTCTTTTTCTCAGATGCCTATCTGCATTATCACATGCATATGTACTCTGTAGTTGTATATAAGCTCTCAATACATAGACTGGCCTCCAGTGTAAGTTTTTATGGTCAAAACTGTTTTGACTGAACTGCCAGCTCATCTTTGCAGCAATCTCAGTTTAGTCTTAAACTCCTTGTTGCCTTGTGGTTGATGATCCAAACACATTATATGTAGGTAACAACTGTGCTTTCCTTACTTTGTCTGACATGTTGAGAGAAGAGTCTACAAAGGGCATGTCATAATTCTACCTGTTTTGGATTGTAATGAATTGTAAGATATTGGTGAAATGTAAAGAACTGCTCTGAGCTCAGTGCCTGTCGTGATTTATGCTATTTTGAATGGTCAAAAAAATGTGACACATTGGTGACAGGCAAAAAAGTGGTCCCAATCAAGAAGTGCATTGTCTATAATTTACTCCCTTCCACACTTTAATTTAATACAGCAATGACCAAATGACTTTCATTTCTCATTCACTCTGTCTCTGGGAGAAATTTGCAAATATTCTCAGCAATTACAATGTTTACAACATATTTTGTCTTCTCAGTCAGGAATCAGATTTCCTCCCTTACATTTTTGTGTTAATAGGTCATGCCATATTTTACATTTTAAGATTGTGAGAAAATTGACACTGTATGTGACATGTCAGATAAGTGCTTTCAAATGTACTACACCAGAAGTGAAATTAAATTGAATTCTCACAAATGGCTTGGCTCAGAGATATTTCAATGCTTGACTGCATAACAATTAATTTGAGTGTGGGAATGAAATGCAGGTTTTCTTTCAGAGCAAAATTTTTGTGCTTTATTAATCTATGAAGGAAGTTCATTTGACCATGGGAAATTTTTGTAGTGTGGCATTCAGACAGGATGTTTATTTGACCATGGGAAAAAGAAAATTTCAGGGTAGTGTAGGATTCATATACAAAAAAAAAAAAAAACAGTAAGATATGAATCAGCACTGGATGTTGTAATTTGATTGTGGAACATGTGAGAACAGTGTTGGAGATGCATGTAACATGTTAAATTTGACTGTTGGGAAAAGGCATGCATTGTGGGAAAGTATAAGGTCCTTTTCCGGATGTTTTTATTAGGTTGGCCTAAGTTACGGCTAGGTTAGCATAAACCTAGCCAAGCTCAAGTGCTTACCCCTGTGTGAACATAGTAGTCACATAAGTCCACAATGGTGTTGGACAATCTGTTATCTCTCCCTCATGGTCACTACAATCCTCAAAATCCAGGCAACTTTCCATTGCACGGATCCATAAGGATAAGCATAGGAAAGCTGCTCACTTCTTGCTGGCCTTTGTTGCTGCCTTGGCTACTGCTTCTCAATGCTGCTGCCGCATGTTGAGAAGCAGCCTCTTCATACATCCATCCTCAACTGGACAGAAATGGCTAGAAGAGCTTCTGAAGAGGCAAATTAACCATATGAATTTCATATTGGATGTTCCAATAATGGACAAGTAGGCCATTGTACATGTTTCAAACAACAGTTTTGCATGGAGAAGTTTGTCTTTCACAAGCTTCTTCATGAATTGAGGTCTGGTGAATTGGGGCTAGGCCAACAAAAATATGTAAACCTGAGGAAGCAATTGGCAATCTTTCTTCAACTAGCATGTACTGTCTGGGAATATCATGGAAGATGCAGGAGTGCCTTCAAAGAATGGTGGGACATTCT
>JAEBUS010000039.1:0-26969 GCA_023014475.1 Amanita pallidorosea
AAAAAAAGAGAGATTTCATGAACAATTATACCATTATTATTTATGGGTAATTATGTAACAGTCCTTGTCTTACTTCCCAAATATATATCATTCTTATGAAAAGATCAAGTTCTTGTTGGTCTTGTGAATTGGCCAACCATAACTGTCCTTTATCTAGCATTGTCACTGCTTTGCAAGAGTACGAATTATTAATATTTTAATCTATTTTAAGGCCTTATAAGGCCTTGACCTTTCCATGCCAAATTCCAGATTGTAGTGTTAATGCATGCAAGTAAAGGACAGGAAGAGGAATTGTGGCAGGTGCCTAGCTAACAGTCTGTTGTGATGATCAATATACATTGCCCATGGAGCCAGCTACTGAACTCTGTTCTGAGAGCAACTGTATACCTAATATTGAATCATATCTTAGTAACAAGTATTAATGTATGTCAAAGAAAAAGTAAATTCAATAATGAATGAAAAACTCACTTGCCAACAAGAATGTACATTTCAACTTTGGATCAGTATAAAGGTATAATGGAAACAGGTATGGTGGTCTAGTGGCTTGAACTCAGGCTATCTGCTTACCCATATCTGCACCCCCAACTACATCTGAATATAAATACACAAAAGATATATATCATGCAGCTATTTCCTGAGGCTGTCAGCACTCACTCTGGATGTGCCTGTGCAATTCATCCAAATAAGACATAAATATCAGGGTGGTTGGTGCTGTGGTCCAATGTACTGCTGCAATGGATTTGACAGCATCAGGTAGCACAGACTTAGCATGCTCCACTTTTCCTGAGACATATATGTAACTCCCAAATGCCATGCTGTTGAGAGTGTCTGGTGGTCTGGTCCAGCTTTGCTGTTCTAGCCTTCATCACATCCAGCACCAGCTTCTCTGTTCATATCCACCTTCCCTGCTTCCCATTGTGCATGCTAAATTGGCCATGCATGAGAGAGTGTCTGGGTGGTCTAGTCCAAGCTTTGCTGTCATAGCCTTCATCACATCCAGCTCCAGCTTCTCTGCTTCATTCCACCTTCCCTGGTTCCTGTATTGCCTGCCAATTGCCATACTGTTGAGAGTGTCTGGGTGGTCTGGTCCCAGCTTTGCTGTCATACAGCCTCATCAAATCCAGTTGCAAGCTTTTCTTGACATTCACTCCACACTTCCTTTCTCCAATCTGACAATGCATGCTAAATTGGCCATGCAGGAGAGAGTGTCTGAGTTGGTCTAGTCCAGCTTTGCTGTCCTAGCCTTCATCACATCCAGCTCACAGCTTCTCTGCTATCATCTCACTCCTGCTTCCCATATGTGGCTGCCAAATGGCCATGCTGTTGAGAAGTGTCTGGATGGTCTGGTCCAAGCTTGCTGTTCTAAGCCTTCATCACATCCAGCACCAGCTTCTCTGCTTCATTCCACCTTCCCTGCTTCCTGTATGTGCCTTGCCAAATTGGCCATACTGTTGAGAGTGTCTGGGTGGTCTGGTCCAAGCTTTGCTGTCATAGCCTTCATCATATCTAGTTGCAGCTTTTCTGCTTCATTCCACTTCCCTGTTCCCAGTATGTGCATGCTAAATTGGCCATGCAGGAGAGAGTGTCTGGGTGGTTCTAGTCCAAGCTTTGCTGTCCTAGCCTTCATCACATCCAGCTCCAGCTTCTCTGCTTCTTTCCACCTTCCTGGTTCCCGTATGTGCCTGCAAATTGGCCATGCTGTTAGAGTGTCTGGGTGGTCTGGTCCAAGCTTTGCTGTTCTAGCCTTCATCACATCCAGCTCCAGCTTCTCTGCTTCATTCCACCTTCCCTGCTTCCTGTATGTGCCTGCCAAATTGGCCATACTGTTGAGATGTCTGGGTGGTCTGGTCCAAGCTTTGCTGTCATAGCCTTCATCACATCCAGTTGCAGCTTTTCTGCTTTCATTCCACCTTCCCTGTTCCCAGTATGTGCATGCTAAATTGGCCATGCAGGAGAGAGTGTCTGGGTGTCTAGTCCAAGCTTTGCTGTCATAGCCTTCATCACATCCAGCTCAGCTTCCTCTGCTTCATTCCACCTTCCCTGGTTCCCGTATGTGCCTGCCAAATTGGCCATGGCTGTTGAGAGTGTCTGGAATGGTCTGGTCCAAGCTTTGCTGTTCTAGCCTTCATCACATCAGCACCAGCTTCTCCTGCTTCATTCCACCTTCCCTGCTTCCCATATGTGCATGCTAAATTGGCCATGCAGGAGAGAGTGTCTGGGTGGTCTAGTCCAAGCTTTGCTGTTACTAGCCTTCATCACATCCAGCACCAGCTTCTCTGCTTCATTCAACTTCCCTGCTTCCCATATGTGCATGCTAAATTGGCATGCAGGAGAGAGTGTCTGGGTGGTCTAGTCCAAGCTTTGCTGTTCTAGCCCTTCATCAAACCAGCACCAGCTTCTCTGCTTCATTCCACCTTCCCTGCTTCCCATATGTGCATGCTAAATTGGCCATGCTGTTGAGAGTGTCTGGGTGGTCTGGTCCAAGCTTTGCTGTTCTAGCCTTCATCACATCCAGCACCAGCTTCTCTGCTTCATTCCACCTTCCCTGCTCCCCATATGTGCCATGCTAAATTGGCCATGCAGGAGAGAGTGTCTGGGTGGTCTAGTCCAAGCTTTGTGTCATAGCCTTAATCACATCCAGCTCCAGCTTCTCTGCTTCATTCCACCTTCCCTGGTTCCTGTATGTGCCTGCCAAATTGGCCATACTGTTGAGAGTGTCTGGGTGGTCTGGTCCAAGCTTTGCTGTCCTAGCCTTCATCACATCCAGCACCAGCTTCTTTCTGCTATTCCACCTTCCCTGCCTCCTATATGTGCATGCTAAATTGGCCATGCAGGAGAGAGTGTCTGGGTGGTCTAGTCCAAGCTTTGCTGTCTAGTCTTCATCACATCCAGCACCAGCTTCTCTGCTTCATTCCACCTTCCCTGCTTCTTATATGTGCATGCTAAATTGGCCATGCTGTTGAGAGTGTCTGGGTGGTCTGGTCCAAGCTTTGCTGTTTTAGCCTTCATACATCCAGCACCAGCTTCTCTGCTTCATTCCACCTTCCCTGGTTCCCATATGTGCATGCTAAATTGGCCATGCAGGAGAGAGTGTCTGGGTGGTCTAGTCAAGCTTTGCTGTCATAGCCTTCATCACATCCAGCTCCAGCTTCTCTGCTTCTTTCACCTTCCCTGGTTCCCGTATGTGCCGCCAAATTGGCCATGCTGTTGAGAGTGTCTGGGTGGTCTGGTCCAAGCTTTGCTGTTCTAGCCTTCATCACATCCAGCTCCAGCTTTTCTGCTTCATTCCACCTTCCCTGCTTCTTATATGTGCATGCTAAATTGGCCATGCAGAGAGAGTGTCTGGGTGGTCTAGTCCAAGCTTTGCTGTCCTAGCCTTCATCACATCCAGCTCCAGCTTCTCTGCTTCATTCCACCTTCCCTGGTTCCTGTATGTGCCTGCCAAATTGGCCATGCTGTTGAGAGTGTCTGGGTGGTCTGGTCCAAGCTTTGCTGTTCTAGCCTTCATCACATCCAGCTCCAGCTTCCTTGCTTCTTTCCACCTTCCTGCTTCCCATATGTGCATGCTAAATTGGCCATGCTGTTGAGAGTGTCTGGGTGGTCTGGCCCAAGCTTTGTGTTCTAGCCTTCATCATATTTCTCCAATTTCTCTGCTTCATTCCAATTTCCAATCACATAAAAGACACATGAAAATTGCTCATGTTCATCATCATAATAAACAGTTCCATGTTTGTATCAACTCTGTATTGATCATTTATTTGATATGTGGAGCAATCAATTGATAGAAGGCACACTTCTCTAGATCATACTCAGAATTTACTGCACAAGACAACAATGCCCTTGCTTTGTGGTAGTGAATGATTGTTTCTGCTTTTGATATTCGGTCCCTGCTCCATGAATGAACTAATGGATGCATTGAATACAAGCCACTAATGGCCTTTATCAGAGAAAAGCCAACAAGAATCTGAATGCCAGCCATGAAGTGGATGCTATCCCATTTACCCTCTTTATTCAGAAACAAAGTATCATAATCCAACAAGGTCACTGATTGTTGAAGAGAGGATTTTATGTTTTTGGGTAGAGCATTCTTCCCATAGCTTTCTGTGGCCAGTATTTTGTGAGACTCTCATCACATAATTTCAGCAGCATTCTTGAACAACTCTTGTGGTATGTGGGCATGATGTAGAAATGCAAAAATCCTAATCAAAGTCATAGCACTTTGAGATGCAATTGCTTTAGAAACTATCTTGCCTGACTGCCCTGTTTGTAATCTCCTGCATGGATACTTCCCATGTTTCATATGTTGAATTTCTATAGTTGGATGCACCTCAAATTCAATACTGGACATCAATTTTGCTGTTTTGTATATATCTCCAGATAATCCTGAATGGTGCAACCACAGGATTGGATGTATGATCCAGCTTGATCAATAGCAAGTGAAATGCACCTATTTTGAGCACAAGCTGCCTACCTAAGAGCCTGAGATCATCAGATGAACAATCCAGTGAGGCTGACTCCAAGAGCAAAGTGACAGCCTCTTCCTCTGACATATCAACCACCTCTAATGAATTCTTTGCCATGTGATTCTGCATAAAGCAGGATTCCTGCTTGTAATCAAAAATATCCCAGCATTTCCTGGTGGGAGGTGTTTCTCAACAATTTGATATCCCCCATCTGCACTATCATATACAATGAGCCAGTTGACTCTTTGAGAGATCCAGCTGAGAGCCAATGTAGCTGAATTTATTGTGCTAGATGTGAGATTATATGCATGAGAAATCTGCTCCAGAGCAAAGCAAATTGTATCCTGAGAAGAAGCATCAATCCAGAAAATATGAGAAAACCTGGGGTGATCACTTTATAAGAATGTCCAAATAATTATTTAGATACTTACAATTGTGTATTCTGTTCAATGAATTTCAGGCAGATCTGAGTTTTGCCAATACCTCCCATGCCATACAAGAGAAATGATTTCCTGTGCCCTTTTGCATCATGGTTGAAAAATCCCTCAACTTATGGAGGTAGTCATCACGACCTATGAACATGGCACTAGGACCTGAAATAGGCAATAAAGTGAAAAGCTGGTACAGTTGAGGCAGGTGGTGTTGTATTGATGTAATAATTGACCTGGAGTATGACAATCATTGCATAATTCAACCAAGTAAAACAACGACATACTTGATTCCCATGAACTTCTGTAAACTCTCCATGATCGACAATGAATCCACGAGCACCAGCAAGGAAGCCTGAGTTGGGTCAAACGAGGAGATCTTTCTGATTTGCTGGTCATAATCTGGCATATGGGAAGAAATTAGCACCCGAACCTATCGTAACGAAGATGAGAGTTACCAATAGCAGGAATTATGTGCGTGCGTATGTGGTGGTCAAGACGAAAGGCTTGGTGTCACATATGTCACGCCAGCCATCGTGGAAAATGCACATCGGCAAATTGTTCACCCATCTAAGATACACGAACGTTATCGATACAATACAGAGCCGCCCTGGACTTTAGCTAAATTAACTACCGCCCACACATAATGGATGTAAAAGCGCCCCGCGAAACTTGTCAAGTACATATTGCTGCGAGATGAGGGTTTGGTAATGCTTTAAGTGATAAACAGCACCGTAGTATCAATAATTCAACGAACCGTGACTCCAGGACCTGCACCAGTTTCTCAACGCTCGCATATACACACACCGTGAGCACGTGTTCGGATGTGACCCGACTCGAATTGTGTTGCAACATCGAGATAACGCCGTCATCTTTGTGGACCCGATGGCATTTGTAGAACCCTTGGATGTTTCCACGGTTTCCCAATGACGTGATTCTAGTGACATTCATAAGAACGCTTAACACACATGAATCAAAAGAAACATCAGCCTAAAACCCAGTCACTTCACGAGAACGTCTCGATCTTCGTCAAAGGTTTCTGGAAGCGTGCTCGGAAGACTGGCGTTTTAATTTAGCCGTGCATGAGGGGACGCAGGACCCCGCAACAGCGACCAAGAGGGTGGATCATGGAGAAGGAGAGAGGCCTTTGCTCGTCAGTTTCAAAGGGCATTCGGATTTGGCAGAGTCCGCACCAGGAGGCGAGTTTGGAGTTGTCCCCAAGTCACGTCACCACGCATTGTTCCGCAATAATGAGTAGCATTAATGTAAGGATAAGTTGTAGGGCTTGACAGGGATTTCGGCGTCTCCCCGCAACGCAGGCCGCGCGGAGTCGCATTCGGCACTGCCACCACCTGTGGCGACGGTCGGGGGCTCGGCTCTCCAGGACAGCGCCCCCCGGCCCTGCGGCCGCCTTACGTCAGCGGACCCGTGTCCCACAGCGAAGAAGCTATGAAAGGTGAAGAAATGCTGATCTAAAGCTGCACAGTGGCTCATTTTCCTTTTGAAAGCAAAATGACCTTCATCAAAGTGGCCACCCCCTGTGGCCACTTTGGCCCAGCGCATCAACGTTCCCATCACACAACTTTCCTCATCCATCTTTCCCACCATTATAATCCGTCATCCCGCGCTCTGACTACCATTCTAACCAGAGGCGCGACTGCTTACAGGTTCAACTTAAATTGAAAGAACATGCATGTTGGAGTACACGGCGGTAAACGTATCAAATTTACAAGGTAATCAGTCGATCTTCAGAGAACATCTCGAAAATTAACAAAATCCGCAGTTAATGTATATCATCAGAGGATCATGAAATTATGTCTGGCGTCTGACGCCTGACGCGCATCGAGGTACGCCTCTGCTTCCTATTGCGTTTTGCAGATGGCGAATCTGGTGGACCATCGGACGTTTCCATGTCGTCTTGTTCCTGTCCAACGGGCAGCGGGATACAGTGGCCATGTTCCTCCTCATCTCGTCGGACCTGTGTTGGTATCCCGAATCGTGATCGCCAATCTCTCCAGTTTTTTTTGCGCTTAATCTTTTTCTCCGAGTCCGCCTCCATATCGTATTCTTGTTTCTGCTTCAATTCTTCAATCGTCTCCTCGAGAATGATCAATATGCAACCATGGATGTTGTAATATTCGACGCCATCGTAATCGTAAGCCGTCACCAGCAGCCAGCGCCACTTCGCAAGCAAATCTTTGAGGGGGTTGAAATATGAATGAACATGTTCAAATAGGGTTTCGAAATCAAATGTGCGTTGCAAACAATATGATCGCACTTCGTAATTTTTGGGATCGTCAAAATATAGGCTGTTAACGAATTGGGCCAACTTGTTCGATTTGTCAGAGAGCTCTTTCCGTCGGTTCCCTGTTTTGCCGTCTCTTGTGAGACAATGGTGTGCTAGCACCCAAAAAAAGGATTCCATATCGTGGACAGCATTATGAATAGGAACATCCTTTTCGACCTGGAAACATCGCTTGCGCAGAAGTTCGACACTGATGAAGGGGATAGTACCCTACAGCAACGTCATCCTTTGTACGGAAACAAAAGAATCTGAAGTCATACCGTAAGCTCAAGCCCTGCTCTGGCTATGAGCTTACTATAATCTGGTATTTTTGGCTTAAGCTGGTACGGCGGATTAGAGAAACCATACAAAAGACAAATTCGGCGTACTTCTTTAGGCCATTTAAATACGTCCTCATTCCATTTGCTTCCACTGCCTGCCACCGCTTTCCTCAAACTTTCGGGTAGCTTGTCCATTTTATGTCTAAGATAAGAGTCGGCTGAGTCCAGGGGAAAGAATCGCAGTGCTTTAAGGTAAATTTCATCTGTAAGTTCGTGCAATTTAAGGGAATGAAAGATTAGTTTCAGCAATTCAACATCTTCTGTAGACGTTTTGCTGTCATGATCATTCTTGAATATTCTGGTGCGCTTGGCATGGTCTAGGTCGATCAACATGCCTTGATCCAATCTAGCTGGTTCGTCATCATCGCATATGAGGATGTTCCCTTCGCTAACATCGCGATGCAAGACACCGCATTCGTATAAGTCCTCGTGATCTAGGATCATTGAGCAGGTAAATGCAAAGTGTGTGAGGTGGCGTACCTTTAACAGCATCTCGTATTACTGTGATAAGTTCCAGATTATCGATGAAATACTTGAGGGGATATCCAAATTTCTTTAACAGTTGGCGTACGAGGGTACGTGGATGCTGCGCTACAGCACCCTCGCTAACATCGAGTACATTATCGGTTACTTCCTGTAACTTGATGTACGCGAATGGCTCCTCGCCTTCAGGGCGCATTCGTTTCCCAAGAACTCGTCCTGATTCATCGTTTCCGCGACTACGAGCGAGTTTCTGTATAGTGTGCATACGTTTCGACCGCCAAGATACTTCGAAAGAAGGTCGTGGATACGGCATCGCCTGTCTCATCTCTGACAGTCTCGTGAGAGCGAAAGCGACTAGTATATAACTTCCCGATCATATGCATTTTTACTTCATCTACACCATCGTTATCAACATTGTTGTCATTGTGAGCATCGTTGCTGTCATCGTCATCGCCGTCGCCACCATCACCATCAGAGGTAGGACTGGGCTGCCAGGCTTGTTTTAAGACAAAGACCTGGACAAATAAATATCAGTAATGCGATAGGGACAAGGTCGGTGAGACGTACATTAGCGTTGGAATTGCAATTTTCATAATCTTCTTTCTTTACAACTTCCCATACGATGCTTGCGCGGCTGCACATATGCTGGAAAACCGGGGTAGTTATTGCTCTGACGGTGACAAACTCTTCACGCGAGTGATTATTCTTGGCCGACATATCAGGCATCGAGATGCACCAGTTCAGGCCATGTAAGCCGGTGTTGGGAGCCTGAGAGACGAGGTACGAGGGAGACGTGGTTTTCCCTTTCCCTTGGTATAACCTCATTGTCGGATCCCATCCGAGTTTATCGGCCGGAAGTATGGAGAAAGCAGCGAGGACCCTCATAAAATCATCGGGATTCTGTTTCATATCGATAAATGGACACACGAGATGAGATATTCAAGATGCGCTCACTGCATGTATGTTTATTGGATCAATCGTTCCCACGACTCCGACGCGGTCACAGTACCACAATGTAAGCTCACTACCACAGAGGAGTAGGGCGATGGCGAAGCGCCTATCGAGCTGCTCACGGAAAAGCTGGCGAATGTATGAACAAAGTTGGATTATTGTGTTGTGCAAATGTTCGGAATCTTGTGGCGTCGATTTGATCTCGACGACAGTATGGATATGCATCCACCAAATTTTCAGCTCATTTTCCTACGGAGAGTTAATTTCGCATAGTGGTCATCTCGAAGTAATAACCTTGTTCATTCTGCTTTGTTGTATTTGTTCGTCGAGTTCATCAAAGTCTTTTTGGGTCGAAACACTGACCTGAACAATGTCAGGTCTGATTGCGGCAGCATCTTTACTCTTCGTGTAAGGCGCTTTTGAGTGGCGATCAAGCCAGGTAGTATGAATAGCATTTTCCGACTTAAAGGCTCGAGAAGCTCTATTGACCGCCTCAGCAATTGCTTGGAATGGCTGATAGAACTCGGATTCATTTTTTCCACTAGGAAAATACTTCCAACGTCCTTGGTCGTTGTCGTAAAATTCTTGCTTAACTTTTAAAAGAGCTTGATCTATACCATTGTCAGAAACGGGGAGAAACGTTTCACGGAAGTCCTTAGGTGAGGCAATGAGAACGTTGCCTCTCAGGGACCTTTTGACGCTCAACGCGGCTTGTTCTGCTGTTTCACCGTACGTCATCGGAAATAGTGCAGATGCCTTGACTGGAGTGTCACTGGTGATTCTGACGCGAGAGGAGCTGACGTTGAGACTGCGACGGGGGGTATCAGTCATGATATGATGAGATTCATACAAATTACTACTAGTACCTTTATATGTACCAGTTCTGAAGTGAAAACGTTGCGGCCACGTTTGATTCTTGACGACTTGTGACTGATTATTGATAATCGAGTATCTATCACCGACGCCTCAATAACTATGACTCATGCCACAGTGACTCATGGGAACGCAAAAGGTTGGCTTTGTCGATACGCGCGAGCGGTGCCAGCTGACCTAAATACTGCAGTTTTGTTAGTCTTTGTGGTATAGTCACTAATTACAATGCACCTAGAATTATCGTTGACAGACCTTTGCGCTGGTAGAGTTGTTGAACTGAACAACGATGACCGTGTGAACACCGATCCACGTTTTGCACTACGTACGTAAAATCGGATCGCCAAAACATGCTTCTACAGTCAAAAAAACTTTTTCACATTCATCGCCCCTTTTCCACGTGAGAGGAATGGCATGGAGCATGGCGTGGACAAGCGATAATCAACCAATAATTATGTGGAACAGCTTCACACCAAAAAAAAACACTTTTTGTAACCGTCTCGGATCGCCTTTCACAAAGGAATGATATGAGGGATAATGCGCATCGGATAACCACCAGCTACTGGAGTCGCAGTAATCCTGCAGCCGCTCGGAAAACTATATTCGGGAACAATCTACAGTGCCACTCGGCTTTATACTCGGGGAACAATCTAACAATCTACTTATTTGGATAGTTCCATAGACGTTCTCTGTGAAAAGGCTTGAATGAGTCAGTCAGTTGTGCCCCTAACTTTCAACAAGACCAATGAGATGGAAATGCTGTGCATATGGACAGTCCACATGCCGTCGCAAACCTGACGATAACAATTAGAACTATTTCATGATGGAAGGGGAGCGTACTCTTAGCAGGCGCCAATGCTAGACACCCGTCATGGTAGTCAAGCTACGAGGAAAGACGCATGGTAAACAGAAAGTTGAATTAGTCTGTAGTGAGTGAGGACCAGTCTGGGGATGATTCCGCTCAGACATCGGGTTTAAAATACTTGATCATTGTGCTGCAACCTCATACATTGGATGTGGTATCTGTTAGTTTGGGATACCGTGACAGATATCATTTGATGGGCTCTGAGTCTGGGACGCAGTACAATCTCAATCGGTGCGCCTGGAAACGGGCAGGTATGGAGTTATTGCGACGGCCTCTCGGCGAACGACCCGCCTGTTCGATATTCTCGTGCTCCCATCATTAGCCAACAACTGCTTAACCATCGTCATGGCCCAGGCTCAGGGGTACTCCTTCAAAATCATGTATTCTGGCCCAGAAAGCTGCGAGGAATTTAGCTTACATATATGACACGGCGGTTGATTTTAAATCGTTGAGGTGTAATAACATCGTGACTGTTACCCGGTAATCGAAGGATTCATCTTCATCGTCTCTCAAGTCATGAAGTTCATTATCCGCTCAAAACGTATCTATTATCTTTAGCTTATCAGTACAGGAGGCAAAATAGATACAGGTGTGCTTATCGATCTATACTACTTATGTCAATTAATTTGTTACACAACGCCAGCGAAATGTTTAGAAAGGGTGATTTATTGCTTCGTTCACAAGAACAACAGCGACTCAAGTACTCTGCTGCTTCCATCGCTCCATCGGATTCCTGACGCTTGTACCGAAAAACAAAAGGTTGAGGAAGGAGATGCTTTGAAGGAGGACGGACGCCCATCATGCATCAATCGTAATACTGCCTGTGAAATGATTAAAAATGATGATTACATTTATTCTATCTATCGTCATTACTGGGCGGATCGGACTGCTACGTATAGAGCTATCACCGCGATGCATGTCAAAATAACATAAGCGAGCTGTCCACCGAAATATCCACTGTCTACTGACATCGCATAAAGGGAGTTGAAAGCCGCAGGGGATACAGTGCGTACTGTGTTTCCCACCATCTGTTCGATTGTCATTGCCTCAGCTACGAGAGAAAACGGAGATGAAAGACATGCCTGACAAAATCCCATAGTCGCGCCAAGAGAGGCAGGGTTGCGAGGTGATTCGGATATCAAAATCAGGACGGCTCCTACGTAAGTCCAGCTGGATGACATCCCTTGCATTACGAATCAATGACAACTTACCAAATGCCATCTGTGTTACAATAGAACACGATGTTTGCAGGGCAAGCGCGAACCATACAAGGCCACTGTACCCTCCCGTCTTTGCCATCCAGTTCATAACAGGCCACAAACTAAACGTGGGGCACGCTGTCAACATGCCGAATATGAAGAAGTTCCTGGATCCAAGCCTATCGTGCAGGTGCGGAAAGATAAACACCTGACATATCCCTGTGATAATGGCGACAATTGATGAGATGGTGCCGATATCACGTGGTGCAAGGCCAAGTCCACCGTCTGGGATGGGTGTCGAGAGGAAAACGGGGTGAACGCAGTAATATGCTTTATCGACCATACACAATATCCCGTAGTTGACGGCGGCTACGATGACTTTGGGTGTCAGTATTGCGCGTAAAGGTAGTGGCAGACTGTCGTTTTCGTCTTCCCCTTCCTGTGCTTCTCGCGGTTGCATGTCTTCACGAATCTCACGCTTCAGCGGAGAGGAGACTGAGATTTGTTTCTTCTTCGTTTCCTTGAGAGCGACAAATCCAAACATCCATGTCATAAGCAAGAAAGCAGAACAGACAGTGCATGGGAGAAAGTATGCATATTTCTTGAAAAATTCGCTAGATCCGAATATTTCCGGGAATTGATCTGCTGGCCTCGAAAGTGAACCACCAACGGCGGATCCCAGCTGTAGTGGACAGACACCCAAGTTATTTACGCTCAGCAAAATTCAGGGAACTTACGGTAGCGGCAACGAACCACGCTACGTTGATATACCCCCAGGCCTGCACGATCAAATTTAAAATGTTGATAATAATGTATAAAAAAAAGCGTACTCGTGCAATATTCGTAGAGTCTGTTATCTCCACTATCATGCTACATGCCCAATCATTATTGTAAATTGTCGGAGATTCATCAGTCTGACCTTTTGATCACGCCAATAGTCCCAGCTACGAAATCAAAAGCATAAGAGCTTTAGGATCATCATACGATAGACTGACTGAATGCGCCGATAGAGAGTTGGCTAGAGCAAATGGTCAATGTTTGTATCGAAACTTTCAATTTACATAAGAGACGAACCATAAAAGCAGGGTCCAGAACGTCGTCGAAAGCCCCAAGGCACACATGGATACGGATAAACCGAGCACACCTATCAGAAGGACGGGTTTGCGACCGATTTGATCAGAGAGCCGACAGAATCTGTACACAGAGATTGCCGACGCGAAATAGCACGCAGTTTGCTATTCACAGCTTCGTTGAGATATAATGACGAGGATATACTAGTGTGTACCAGCATCCCAACGTAGTATCCCACATTTCTTTCATCGCCATGGGTGATTTCAAGGTTTCGAACCAGCTGAAGGCAACGCTTAACAGACAAGAACTTGGATTGTATGCACGTACATCTGGCATAAATGGATACATGGTGGTGTCCGTCAACCATTCAGACTGTTGCAATAAGAAGATCGTCGAAAACTGAAGCCATGGAAGGGGGGTTTTTCCGGAAGGCTTCTGTACTAATCGTTCACGATGTAAGAGAGGCACTTCCTCGTCCTCGATGCTTCGATCCACCATGATCAGGGTAGTAGGGTGATGATGAGGAATGGGCAGAAACGCTGAGAGTGTCTTTTATCCGCCCGGACGAGCATTGCGCAAGCAGAGCGTCCCTGCAGGTGCCCATAAACGTACGAGTTGGCAGCGGGGATTATCGGTACTAATGTGAACGTCGATGGACACCTGACTGATATAATAAGAATGATGGTTACTCTGGTCGCCTAGAAAAGAAACCTCACAGCTTGTACTAGCCTCACCAATTTGTATGAGTCAGAGGGAAAGAAAATGCAGTAGAGCAAAGACGGGTAGTGAGGTACATAATTAAAGCGGCCAGGCATTATCTGAATATAACCTTGCGGTCTTGTTATTGATATTCTGGCAATCGCGATCAGAAAGGGACAAGAAACAGCAAAATCTGCGCAGAGCGCAGTCAGATCCGGAAAGTAAGGTACGATCAGGATCATTGAAGTGTACGTACGAACGTAATATGCGCAGGGTTGACGCTCAAGCTACTAAAAACAGAAAGAGATAGGAGTGTAGTCCCTATCTTTCTATCTATCGCTATCACGGGGCAACCAAGTATGCCATGCACAGAGCTATCGCGGCAATTCCAGTCGTGACAACGTAGACGAGCTGTCCACCGAGATATCCATTATCTACTGACAGCGAGAAAAGAGAGTTGAATATGCCAGGACCTGTGGCGCGTACTACGCTTGCAACCATCTGTTCAATTGTCACGGCCTCAGCTAAGAACGAAGACGGAGAGGAAAGACATGCCTGACAAAATCCCATTGTCGCGCCCAGAGAGGCACGCTTCTTAGGTGATTCGGATATCAAAATCAGGACACCTCCTAATTCCACATGCATGATCTCTCGTACATGTAACGAATCAACGACAACTTACCAAACCCCATCTGCGTTACAGCAGCACACATGCCTTGCAGGGTAAGCACGGAGCATAAAAAGATACTGTACCCTCCCATCCTCGCTATCCAGCTCACGACAGGCCACAAAATAAAGGTGGGGAACGCTGCGAACATGCCGAGTATGAACACTTTTCTGGATCCAAGCTTATTGTGCATGTGCGGAAAGATGAAGATTTGACATAGCCCTGTAAAGATGGCGAGGACTGATAAGATGGTTCCAATGGCATGTGGCTGAAGGCCAAGTCCGCCGTCCGGGATGGGTGTCGAGAGGAACACGGGATGGATGGCGGAGTAGACACTAGCGACGATAGAGAGCGCACCATAGTTGACGGCGGCTGAGATGACTTTGGGTGTGAGTATTGCGCGTAAGGGTAATGGTGGTTCATTGTTTCCATCGTCCCCTTCCTGTACCCCCCGCAGTTGCGTGTCTTTACGAATCTCACGTTTCAGCGGGAAGACTGGGAATGATTTCTGCTTTGTTTCCTTGAGGGCAGCGAATCCACACATCCATGACATAAATAAGATAGCAGAACAGACAGCACATGGAAGAAAGTATGGATATTTCTTGAAAAATTCGCTGGATCCGAATAGTCGCGGAAATTGATCAGCTGGCCTTGAAAGTGATCCGCCAATCGCAGGTCCGAGCTATAGTGGACAAATACCTGAGATCATATACGTTCTGCAGAGTTCACAGAACCTACGCTGCTAGCGACAAACCACCCAACCATGATGTAGCCCCAAGCCTACATGGATCAATATATAAAAGCCAATAGTAATATAAAATCAAAGCGCACCCGTGCAACATTTGTCGAGTCAGTTATCTCCACCACCATACTATGTGAGCAATCACTACTGTGAATTGCCAGAGGTTCATCAGTCTGACCTTTTTATCACACCAGTGGTACCATCTAGAAAATCAAGAATATAAGCATAATAGCGTAATCAGGGCATTAACTAACTCAATGCGCCGATGAGGACTTGGCTAGCAAATGATCAAAAGCTGTGTTTCGGAACTTTCAAGCTAAAAGACAAACCATAGAAGCAGTACCCAGAATGTCTTCGAAAGTCCAAAGACACACATGGATACGGATAGACCGAGCACAGCTATCAGAAGGACGGGTTTGCGACCGATTTGATCAGAAAGCCGACAGCATTGGTACACAGTGACTGTCGCGGCGAAAAAGCACGCGGTTTGCTATTCACAACTTCACCATCCGAGATATAATGACGAGGATATAATGTGTACCAGTATCCCGACATAATATCCCACATTCTTTTCGTCACCATGTGTGATTTGGAGGTTTCGAACCAGCTGAAGGCAACGCATAGCAGATAATGAACTTGAATTGTAAGAGACGTACGTCTGGCATAAACGGATACATGGTGGTCTCCGTCAGGTATTCGGCCTGTTGCAATAAGAAGAGCGTTGAAAACTGAAGCCACGGAAAAGGAGTTTCTTTGATAGGTGTCTGTGACCATTCAGGATGTAAAAGAGGCGCCTCTTCGTCTGCGATGCTTCGGTCCACCATGCCCATTGTAGAGGAGAGTGATGAGGACTAGAGAAACGCTGACGGTGTCTCTTATCTGCCCAGCATTGTGGAGACAGATCTTTCCAGTAGATGCCTGGTCAGCGGCGGTGATCGGGAACGATACGTTGATCCAGGGAAGCGCGTACGAAAGGAAGATGAGAGGTCATGGGAGACGGTTGGAATCACACGCTGATGAAACGAAGGAGGAACTGGGCTGATGGATGATGGAGAGTAATACGGAGAGCCGTCCTCACTACATCTATTCCATTTATTGCAACGACAGCCCAAACCTTTTAGCACCGGTCAGATCAACAGCAGATACTATCGGAAGCAGTAGAATATGGCGCGCAGCAGGCCTAGGGTAACCGGAATCCGGAGAGTGAGGTACGATCAAAGTCATCTGAGATGTATGTCTGCGGGTTTCCATGGACGAAGCAATTGTGCCCGCAACCATGCTGATAAGCTACAGTTCATTGCGGACACTTATCGCGGCGGTGATACACGGATCCCATTCCCAACCCTCCTTGAACCGGGCTCATGGGCAGGGGAGGCGCAACACTATTGGTTCCTTAGGAGGCAACGCACGGATCATGTCGGTACCATCGCCAGTCTGATGTAGGTCGGGCATGAGATTAAAGCGCATATAGTCGCTATTGCTTACAGTAACGCGGGCGCGGGGCTGGTGACCCACGTCTAATCGTTTCTTGAAAATGGTCTTGTCAACCGCAGACGCCCTCGACGCGAGTTTGTACGAGAACTGAGGTCCGTTCCTCCATTGAAGAAAGGTCATACGGCTCTAGTATTTGTCGGAATTCGAGTCGAAGCGGCGACGTGTTCGTTCCCTGAGCGTTCCAAGCTTTGGGAAGCAGAAAGACAGAAGGCCACACATACATGACAGAAACCAGCCTGTCCCAGTCAACCGTCATATATGCGGCAGATGCAGAGACCTGTGGCTGGAGGTTGACGCGTTGACGATGAGCACATAGGATGATGTGGCTGCAGTGAAGCCTATCGGAGTTTAGAAATTGCGTAGCACTGTTGGTGCTTCATGGTCGTCCCCTTCCATTCTAAGCTCTCCCAATCATGTGACTCGACACGCTCAAGACAAAAGATTGACGGTAATGAAAATTGTCTAACCCACTTTTCTATACACTAAAGTCATTGGAAGCTTTCACTCGCATTCTATAGACAAGGATCCCTTATTTCACGTTCAAATGATGGAGCCTGTGAGTCGATCTGTGCTTAAAACTTAGCCAACTTTTGGGACTTACCGAACACTAAGGAGTGTCATTGAAACGAAATGGTCGACAACAAGGAAAGCGTATTTGCAGACTCATGTGCCAGAGAATATGGCAAACAACACACTGGATAAGATGCCATGGTTGCTGCTGTACCACCAAACCGACAAGAAACAGTGATTGTTCTTATTGAATGTCGTGCTGACTTAACGCAGTCCGATAGTATGGCGATAGAAGCTTCGCCATCGCCCTACTCCTCCGTGGTAATGAGCTCACGTTGTGGTATTGTGACCGCGTCGGACTCGTGGGGACAATTGATCCAATAAACATACATGCAGTGAGCACATCTTGAATATCTCATCTCGTGTGTCCATTTATCGGTATGCAACAGAATCCCGACGATTTTATGAAGGTCCTCGCTGCTTTCTTCATACTTCCAGCTGATAAACTCGGATGGGACCTGACTATGAGGTTATACCAAGGGAAAGGGAAAACCACGTCTCCCTCGTACCTCGTCTCTCAAGCTCCCAACGTGGGCCTACATGGCCTGAACTGGTGCATCTCAACGCCGGACATGTCTGGCCAGAACAATCGCTCACGTGAAGAGTTTGTCACCGTCAGAGCAATAACTACCCTGGTTTTCCAGCATATGTGTAGCCCTGCCAGCATCGTATGGGAAGTCGTAAAGAAAGAAGATTATGAAAACTGCAACTCAAACGCTAGTGTATGTCTCACCGATGTTGATCGTATGATGCTGCTCATTCTCTTTTTTCCAGGTCTTCATTTTAAAACAGGCCTGGCAAGCTACGTTGAACGACGCCACCCCGCAATATGATGGTGTGCTTGAAGTAAAGATGCACGAGATTGGGGGATGGTATAAGAATCGTTATCGCTCTCACGAGACTGTCAGAAATGAGAAGGGCGAAGCCGTCTCAACCGATTTGTTTCGAATCGGCTTGACAGTTGAAACCTATGCAAGCACCGTACGGAAACTTACTCAAAGTCACGGCAATGATAAATTAGAACAAGTTCAGCTAGGGAAACGAATTCAACCTGAAAATGAAGAGCCGTTTGCATACATCAAGTTGCAGGACGTAACGGATAATATACTCAATGTTAGCGAGGGTGCTGTAGCGCAGCATCCACGCACTCTTGTACGCCAATTGTTGATGGAATTTGGTTATCCGCTCATATCTTTCATTGATAATCTGGAGCTTATCACAGTAATACGTGATGTTGAAGGTATGCTGCAATCCGTGAATGTGATAGGGGAGAGGGTAGAATGGACCGAGGCACAGAAATAACGATGGCAGATCACATGGACAAAACGTTTGACGAAGACGACGTTGAATATATGAAGAACCACATGCGACGCTCCAAAGAGCATGAACTTGTAGATGAAGTTTATCAGAAAGCGTTGCAGTTCTTCGACCTAAAAAGAGCCCTTGATTACATTCAGCTTAAAATGGACAACTTGCCTGAAAGTTTCAGGAAAGCAGTGGACAGTGAAAGCAAATGGAACGAGGGCGTATTTAAATGGCCTAAAGAAGTATGCGGGGTTTATCTTTCGTATGGTCTCTCTGACCCACAGTGCTAGCTTAAGCCAAAAATTCCGGATTATAGCAAGCTCGTAGCCAGAGCAGGGCTTGAGCTCACGGTACGACTTCAGATTCTTTTATTTCTGTGCAAAGGATGACATTACCGCAGGGTACCATTCCTTTCATTAGTGTTGAACTTCTACGCAAGCGATGTTTCCGGCGTGAAAGGATGTGCCTATTCATAAATGCCGTCCATGATATGGAGTCCTTCTTTTGGGTGCTAGTGCACCATTGCCTTACTAGAGATGGCAATGCAGGGAATTGTTGGAGAGAGCTTTCTGACAATTCAAGCAAGCTGGCACAATACGTCAACGACCTATTTAGTGACAATCCCAAAAATTACGAAGCGCGATCAATTTGCTTAGAACACACACTCGATTTTGGAACCATGCTGGGACATATTCATTCATACTTCGACCCCATTCAAGATCTGCTAGCAAAGTGGTGCTGGTTGCTGATGAGTCTCCGTCGCAGCCAGAGCGCATGTGGTAGTATAGTTTTGTCATCTGTAGTAGGAGGATGAGGTAAGGCCGGTGAGGTTTTGGGACGACGTTCAAGAGTTGGAGGGAAGCCAGTGACAGCGCATGTGATGACAACCAAGGTGTGAAAGAAATGAGGAAAACCCGATGGATATATGCAGCTCACTGGCAGCCATCGGTCGACTGGTCGCTCCAAATAACTACAATCGCCTTGGTGCTATCCTACATCAATTATCCACTCCTGGCATATTTCACGCCCTTCATAGGTTCGCTAGAGCGGGGTAGGATTGGCCGACACGTATAAATTCGCAGGCTGTTGGCGTGACATCTGTCACAACCTCACTTTCGTTTCGACCACCACATACTCACAATTGTTGCTACAATTGGTGACTTTCATCTCTATACACACAGGATGACAATTAATCTCACCACTTTTAGCCTATGACCAGCAATCTGCCCATTCAGTCAACTACAAACTCAGGTACCCTTTCTGGTGCACACAATTTTGTAGTGGAACATGCAGAAATTACAGAAGTTCATGGAAACGTTTGTTCCTCATTTTGAATGAACTTGTATTATTTGTCTAATTACTTCACAAGGTTCACCACTATTACAATAATCCAACCTCAACCCTGCTTCCTTTACCACCTTTGAAACATTCAAGCACTATGTTCATGGGTCGCAAAACATACCTTGATAAGTTGAAGGAATTTTTTAGACAGAATGTAACAGGGCAAAGGAAATCATTTCTTTTATATGGAATGGGAGGTATTGGTAAGACTCAGATCTGCCTCAAATTTATTGAACAGAATGCTCAATTGTGAGTATGAGAGTATATTCAGACATTCCAAATAATTCATGTCACAGGTTTTCTGATATATTCTGGATTGATGCTTCCTCTGAGGTTACAATTGATCTTACATTGAAACAGATAGCTCAGGAGCAGAACATCACTTCTGGTTCAACAACTTCAGCTGCATTGACTCTCAAATGGATTTCTTGGAGAGTCAACTGGCTTGTTATATATGATGGTGCAGATGGTGAATGTGCTATGGTTGAAAAATATCTCCCACCAGGAATCAATGGCAGTATTTTGATATCAAGCAGGAATGCTGATTTGAAAAGAATCACACTAGCAAAGAATTCAATGGAGGTCAGGGAAATGGCAGAGGAGGAGGCTGTCTCACTGCTACTAGAGTCAGCCTCATTGGATGATTCATCTGATGATCTCAGATTATTAGCCAAACAGCTTGTTTTGAAAATGGGTGGCATACCTCTTGCCCTTGACCAAGCTGGATCATACATTCAGACTTGTGCTTGTAGCCTTGAGGATTATCTGGAGAAATATTCCAAGCACCAGAAAGAGTCACTGGGCAGTGCTATATTCAAGGGTGCATCCAATTATCAATTTTCTACATATGAAACATGGGACATATCTATGCATGAGATTGAGGCTAGGGCTGCAAGGAAAGCAAGTCCAGGAGCAGTTTCAGCACAGAGTGCCATCATATTAGTCAAGATATTTGCCTTCCTGCATCATACCAATATTCCAGAAGAGTTGTTCAAGAATGCTGCTGAAAATTATGTCAAAAGGGTCCCCAAAGAGCAGACACATTCTCTTGTAAAAGCCTCTTTTTTAAAAAACCATGCCAAAATACACAAATTCTTTAAGAAAGCTATTAAATATATGATGAAGGACAAGCAAAAGAGCACAACAAATTCTCTTCCAACATCAATGACACTATTGGATTCTCAAACATTGTTCTTGGATGAGAAGGGTGAATGGAACAGGATGCAATTCAGGAAGGTATCCATGTACTGGCCTCATTTTCATTAATCAGAAGGAACAATACACAGTATTCAATGCACCCATTAGTTCATTCATGGAGCAGTGACAGGATACCCCAAACAGAGATTGAAACCTATTATTGGAAAGCAAGGGCATTGCTGTCCTGTTCAGTAGAGGATGATTATGACATAGACAACTATGCAATCTGTCAATTGCTTGCCCCACATGTCAAATCAAATTGCCAATATGGACTTGACATGAAGATAAAAACAACATACTATGATGATGAGCATGAGAGGTTTGCACTTGTGCTTGATAGAATTGGTGATTGGGATGAGAATGAGCAGTTGTTGCTTGTGGCAGTCCATCAAAGATGTCAAATGCTTGGAACAGATCACCCAGACACTCATGCCAGCATGAGCAATTTGGCAATGATATACAGTTATCAGGGAAGGTGGAATGAAGCAGAGAAGCTGCAGCTTGATGTGATGAGTGCATCCAAAGCAAAGCTGGGATCAGAACACCAAGACACTCTAACCAGCATGAACAATTTGGCATTCACATACAGTAATTGGGGAAGGTGGAATGAAGCAGAGAAGCTGCAACTAGATGTAATGAATGCATACAAAGCAAAGCTTGGATCAGACCATCCATACACTCTCACAATGATGAATAATTTGGCAGCAACATACAGTTCTCAGGGAAAGTGGAATGAAGCAGAGAAGCTGCAGCTGGATGTGATGAGCACATCCAAAGCAAAGCTTGGCTCAGACCACCCAGACACTCTCACATTCATGAATAATTTGGCAGCAACATACAGTTCTCAGGGACAGTGGGATGAAGCAGAGAAGGTGCAGCTGGATGTGATGAGTGCATCCAAAGCAAAGCTTGGATCAGATCACCCAGACACTCTCAGAAACATGAATAATTTGGCAGCAACATACAGTTCTCAGGGAAGGTGGAATGAAGCAGAGAAGCTGCAGCTGGATGTGATGAATGCATCCACAGCAAAGCTGGGATCAGACCACCCAGACACTCTCAGAAATATGAACAATTTGGCAATGACATACAGTTCTCAGGGAAGGTGGAACAAAGCAGAGAAACTGCAACTGGATGTGATGAATGCATCCAAAGCTAAGCTTGGAGCAGACTCAAACACCCTCACCAGCATGAACAATTTGGCATTGACATACAGTTGTCAGGGAAGGTGGAATGAAGCAGAGAAGCTCCAGCTGGATTTGATGAACACATCCAAACAAAAGCTTGGATTAGACCACCCAGACACTCTCAGAGACATCAATAATTTGGCAGAACATACAGTTCTCAGGGAAGGTGGAAGGAAGCAGAGAAACTGCAGCTAGATGTGATGAATGCATACAGAACAAAGCTTGGATCAGACCACCCTAACACTCTCACATTCATGAACAGTTTGCACTTACATATGGTTCCCAACAAAGGTGGGATGAAGCAGAGAAGCTGCAGTTGGAAGTAATGAATGCATCCAAAGCAAAGCTGGGATCAGACCACCCTGATACTGTCAGAAACATGAACAATTTGGCATTCACATACTATTCTCAGGGAAGGTGGAATGATGCAGAGACACTACAACTGGATGTGATGAATGCATCCAAGGCAAAGCTTGGATCAGACCATCCAAACACTTTTACCAGCATGAACAATTTGGCATTGACATACAGGTCTCAGGGGAGGTGGAATGAAGCAGAGACACTGCAGCTGGATGTGATGGATGCACTCAAAGCAATGCTTGGATCAGACCATCCAAACACTCTCACCAGCATGAACAATTTGGCATTGACATACAGTTCTCAGGGGAGGTGAATGAAGCAGAGAAGCTGCAGCTAGATGTAATGAACACATCCAAAGCAAAGCTTGGATCAGATCACCCAGACACTGTCAGAAACATGAACAATTTGGCAATGACATACATTCTCAGGGAAGCTGGAATGAAGCGGAGAAGCTACAGTTAGATGTGATGAAGGCATACAAGCAAAGCTGGGATCAGACCACCAAGACACTCTCACTGCTGTGGCTACCTGGCAATCACACACAGTCAGCAGGGAAGGTGGGTGAAGCAGAGCCCATGTTATCCAATGCAATAAAGTCAATGCAGCAAGTCATGGGTGCCCATCATCCAACTACTTTGAAGTATACAAAAGAGTTGGATAAATTACATGAGAAAATCCAGGTATCCATAAATAGGCAGGTGATTTCATATAAAGTTTGTCTTGAAAATACTGACTTTGTTAAGTAATGACAAAAGTGAGCAGGAGAAGAAGCCTTGAACAAGCATTGTTGTTTCATGTGTACTATTACCTATAATCCTTCTCATAACTTCCAGTACCTACATCATGTTCAATTGGTGTGTCCAGTAATTCTGGCAGGTAGCTGCCATGATTGTCCTTGATAATAGTCTAGTAAATGATCCACTCACTGCTTCCCCCTTGCTCAGCAGCAAAGGGGGACAGAGATGCCATGACATCAAGACTCCAAGTGAATGCAGGCCAAGGAATGCCATGTGCTGTATTTCGCACTGGAACTGCCCATCAGATGACTTGGCATCAAGTTTGCCCAATGTACATACCATGATTGCCAAGATTCCAATACCCAATGGTACATCATGCCTGCAATGCTTGGTGCACTGTCTGGGGTCACTGGTGCTAACATTTGAAGCTAGACTATTCCAATACCTACTAAGTTGTTTCAGTCCATTGCTGTGTGAACCTGAACCTGCACAGAGTGCCAGATCTTTCAGCCCCCACCGGCCCTCCTCAGAGGCTTTTGACAGGCACAACAATGAGAAGAACGAGAGGTGAGAGTAAAGGACCAGACCAATTTGTGTTGCCAACTTTACAATTTTGCTGGACTTTTTCTATATTTATCTCCATTTTATCTGGGGCCCTATGGACATCTCTATACACACGGATGAATATGTGCCAACTCCCTATTTGAAGATGCTTGAGGATTAGGTCAGCCAGGGGCTAGACAATAAGGAGGTCAGATGGAGATAGGGATGGGCTATGAAGGTCTGGACCATTGCCATGGTTTCATTGCTGCACGTGCATAGCCTTCAGGTCATGTGGTCTGTTGCACACAGACCATGGGTTGGGGTATATAAGGTAGAGTGTTGTAGGTAGAAGTCTCTAAGACTCTAGATAGTTTCCTCCACACCAGGTTACTACTCTATTGTGTCAAATCTATTCTCTTTTCTTCTCTACTTGCAAGGCTTGTGGTTGTGTGTGGGCTTGTCCTGACAATGTTGGAGTGGGTTACCATCCAAGTCTGAGCAGGTGCAAAGATAAGAGATGGAGGATCCAGACTCCAACTTGATGATGAGAAACACACTCATCTTCAAATTTGTCCTCATCCTCAAGCCCACATCCACTTGGACCCTCTTCTAAACCATGGGCCTTCACTACCCTGCAAACCAATGTACCAGATGCCATCACTACCCCTCAAATCAAGTCACTAGATGCCACACCACAGTCTCACAGACAAAGTGTCTGATTTCAGCCATTAATGATCCTCCTAATGGTGGAGCTCATGAATCAGATGACAACACACAGGTTGCCACAGCCAAAAGGAAATGTCCAACATTGGGCAATTCTGTTGCCACTGATGCACAGGACTTTCTTCTCAGTGTTGGATACAGCCCATCATGCAAGGACAAATGACAAGATGTTGACCAGTTTTCTACCCAGCTGTTGTAAAAGAGATAAAGGGAAAGCCAAAAGATAGTGCACTTGCAAGCTGTACCTGTGAGTTATCAATAGCTTAGTATTTAGATTACACTAAATAATGGCCCACTACCAACCAAAGTGTTAGGATCACAATCCTAGCCCCTCAATTTCAGTTTTATTCTAAGTGCATCAGGAGGATCAGTGGATCAAAGCCATCATGCATCAGACAAGATGCAGAATAGTGTGCATATCTATAAATGATTGCAAGGCAATGCATGAAGCATTGAGGCATAGCCCCTTATGGACAGGGATCTAGAGCAATCTGGACAAGGTCTATGAGTGGAGTCATAGCAGCCACATCCATATGCACAGCAACTGCAGCAGCACCCAACCATGCACTCACAAGAACAATAAGAGTGAGTCAGAGTGGGGGAATGCTAATGGGTCAAGGAGTCACAAGGGGTCATAGTGTATATAAGTAGGTAACTTGTAGCTGGAGTCTCCCCAGACTTCAGATAGTTTCTCTCTTGCCCCAATCTATCTTGTTTTGTCTCCTTTCTACTCTTGAGCTGGCAACAAGGCCTGTGGGCCCCTAGGGGGATGTAAGGGTTGTGGTTATGGGGTGTGAGCTCATAACAATCTTGGATGATGACTACACTCTTTACAACAGGCCAGGAGCCTTATAGGAGACTAGGGAACACCATTGGTTGAGTCAGCACATGGGAGTGTTCACCTGAGGAGAGACAATGATTGGACAAGCCTGTTATGGACGATGCCTCATTGTGGTCTGTTCTAAGTCAACAGCAACAAGCAGAGTCTCGGTCTGCTCCCAGCCACTGGACAAAGAGTCTGGACACTAAGTCAAATGATGACAAGGTCCAAGAGCAAAGAGAGAGAGAGCATTGGAATTGAATGAGGTTGAGATCAAAACTTGTCTAAGTTGGAACTAAAGTTACTCTACTGTACATGGGGTTTATATACGTCTGGAGGACAATGGAAACTGTAAAAGGAAAGGTATAATAGCTTTCTTAGAAAAGGAATATGAAAGAAGCTATGAAAGGAGATAAGTGTCCAGGCTATGTAATGTGCAGTTTGTATGAGTAATAATGATGAAGTCACTGACTTCTACCATGAGTTTGTCCAGCCATGGTCCTGTCTTGATTCCAGCCAGTCAATAACATTGCTGATGTCTTTGTCAGCAGTCTCCATGCACCACTGTAAGCTTTGAATCACTCGCCATTGTAACAGCTCAGTTCTGGCTAGCTTGGAACCAATGCCTACAGCACACATTTGCCCTGCCTCAACCCTCAGACCCTCCAACACTCATTTCCAATGCCAAAAAAGCCAGATAAGCCCCTCCGAGCAACACCAAGCCTCATTGAGCACCACCAAGTGTCATTGAGCATCACCATACCCTCTCAGACCCCTTTGGAACCCCTTTGGAACCCTTTGGACCTCCGTCAGAACCCTTCAGACCCTTGGACCACTGCTCCGAGACCTCATGTATGTTGCAAGGCAGTAGGTAGATAAATGTGTTATGTAGTGTTGGAATACAGCTTCCCCTTTGCCTCCTACACTCCCTTGAGCCCCATCAGAGCCTCAGCCAGCACTGGGTGACGCCTTCTGTGCCACCAAACTCACTTGGTGTTTTCCTGCGACCTCGGAGGCATCCCAAGTCAGCCTCTGTCTTTAGGCATGATCTGTCTATCTTCAAAAGCCTTTGAGCCTATCCAAAATTTATATGACTCACCACCAATTACTAGCTCTGTTTCAGCGCAACATGTGAGTGGGTGGGCGCGACATGCGAGAGGGTGGGCACAACATGTGAGTGGGTGGCACAATGTGCGAGAGGGTGGGCACAATGTGTGAGTGGTGGGTGCAATGTGTGAGAGGTGTAATGTGCAAGAGGGTGGGCATGATGTGCAAGTGGGTGGGTGTGGCATGTGAGTGGGCAGGCATGAGGCATGAGAGGGTGGCATGATGTGCAAATGGGTGGGCGCAACATGCAAGTGGGTGGGCATGGGTCAAGGGTGGCTGCAGCTGCAGCTGTGAGTGGATGGGTTTGTTGAATTCAAAAACCGATAATAAAACAAAAAAAATTAGTTATCTGCAATAAAAAAGAAAAAAACATACGAGGGGCCCAGACAATTGGTCTGGGCCCATGGGTGCTCGTGTCATGCAGCAGTGAGCTGCGTGGGGTGCAAACAGGCGTGTTCAGACTTTGGCATGGTGAGGGGTGTATTTGGTGACGTGGCACGGGTGGGTGGGCAAACGGGGGTG
>JAEBUS010000039.1:27572-43850 GCA_023014475.1 Amanita pallidorosea
TAACAGTACCCCTTGCGCTCCCATGGCTCGATCCGTGCAGTCATCCGACTGTACGGTTTGGTTCGCCTAGGTGGCGCCGGCTTCTTTACTGGTCCGGTAACCCCGGTCGTACTGCGCTCCTCCACTTGCGCGTTCTAATTCGCTGCTTCCCAGCGACTCTTCACCGCATTCCTTCAGGAACTTCGTCATGCTCAGCACGTTGAAGTCGTCCATGACTCCCTTGGATATGTGATCCTTAGGAGTAGCGTTCATAGCCATGCGCTCTGGCTTTTCCCTTATGATGGGTAATAATTTTGAACGCGCATGTAATGCGCCGCGTTCTTTATATTCCCGTTGAGCGCATGTTGAGACGATTTCTTGCCTGCTGAGACAAGCTCCAGTGCTTGGCCACCAATGCCAAGTCTCGCGGTGTGCCATCAAAGGCCCGTCGAACTAGCTAGCTAGGACCTGCAGGTCCAGCTCCACTTCCAATACTAGACTCTGGCCATCGCCAAAGCCTTCGCCGCCAACCTTGACTAGGTTGACAAATGCTCCTTGAGACCATTTCGACTTCTGGTCCCTGATCGCTTTGTTGCTCTCAGCAACGTAGATCCTGTTGAACAGGGAGTCCTGTTCGAACTTCACTTGTACGCCCTTCATTGACTCGAATTTGTTGATCATCTCGTCATACTTGGCGTACACCTGTTCGTAGACGGCTACTCCTGCCTTTCTCTGTTTGCTCCACGACGCCTTTGGATAAAGCGTCCAACCAACTCGTCCGCGCTGAACTTCCACTCCGGGACCTTGGTTACCCAGTCTTGGTTGACTGGTTTCACCTCGGCCCGTGCCGCGCGCTCCTTTTGCTGTTGCGCCTGCTGCGCCCTTTCTCTAGCAACGCGTTGCTCCTCGCGTTGTTTCAACAAGGCCTCCCAGGCCAAGTCCTGCTCCTCTTGAGCGAGTCGTTCCGCCTCTTCTCGACGACGGTTCTCCTGATCGAGAAGGCGACCAGCCTCCTCTTCTCTCTGAATGCGCACTCGCGCCTGATGAATAATCCATCGCAACACGTGACTGTTATGCTGCGTGGGTACTGGCTGCCTCGCTAGCCAGCGCTTCCGGTTGTACTGGAAATTCTTCCAGCGCCTGTATTCGGGTTCGGCCCGACGTGTCTCAATGAGACCCTGCAACAAAAACTCCGTCTTGCCGAGGTCCCACACCGACCCCGCGCAAGGAGCGTTCCATTCTTCCGCTGAGACGGGCTACGCCCGGTATCGCCAGTGGGGTATCCACCTGCTCTCGGGGTCCACTGACGTCCCCCCGCAGAACTCTTCGATTGCATTCCACACATGACCGTGGAGGTGGTGCCCGGGTTTTCGCTCGGATGTCCTCGTGCTCAGGGTTTTACCCCCGATACGTAATTGGTGTTCCGAGACTGTGCATCCTTGATACACGGCACCCCCACGCGTTTTCTTCGGGTGTTTTCCCACCCTCTTCCGCTGAACGGTCTGCCAAGCCCCCTGACTCACTATCCCAGGGCAACTCGACGCTCGCGACCCGCCCAGTTGGGTCGCCTCAGAGTCCTGTGAAACAAATTAGACTTACTAGTGTCACTCGACACCAGCACTGTCCCTCTCTTGATGAGCGTCACTGTCATTGTGACCGCTCCACTCGTCGTAGTCGTTGTTGTGAAAAGATGTTGTTCGACGTTGGTACAAACGTCGTGCGAAGTGATCTTGTAGGCTCTTGATTATGTTACGAGGTCGCTAGACCAGGTCGCACAACCAGCGAGGGACAAGAGAAAGAAAAAGAGAAACTCTGTTGTACTGTCTAGGACAGTGACAATCAAGAGCCTAGAGCTCTTGACGCAAACTACAGGACTATATACCCTGTGCCTCATGCCGTCACATGACCGACATGCCTCCGCCTCACTCCTGACCCGCGGGACGCTTACCTAATACCGATAAGATAAAAGATAAGATCAACGATAAGATCTTAGATAAGATCGAACCGTGACAATTTGGGGTGAAGATCGTTCAACAGCAAATGCATTGGCAAGCCAGCAATGGGTATGTATCTAAACATTGGAATCATGATATGTCTGACAGCTGCCCATTAGTCCACATATAACACAAGGTTGCAGATGCACAACACTATAGCTTAGTCATGTAGTAATACCACCTACATTACTACTAATGATTCTAATTGTGAATTGAGATCCTTCCCTTGAAAATCAACTCTTTACATGACTGCATATCAAATGCCTTGTGTCTGAACTTCATAACCATATTGACTTGAAATTCACAACATTGGATGTTTCATTTCACACCCCATGGTGTCTGAAATTCATGTGAAAATGAGATGTTCAACTTCTGAACTTCATAACCACATTGACTTGAAATTCACACCATTGGATGTTTCATTTCACACCCCATGGTGTCTGAAATTCATGTGAAAATGAGATGTTCAACTTCCATGTTTCAAGCTCCAGGGAGTTGAATTGCAACTGCTCGGAAATTGAATTTCACCTACTCAGTACTTGGTTTCCATGATCTCAAGAAGGTGCTAATAAAGCACTGACTACATTGAAAAGGAAACTTTCTCCACTTTGTTTTCACCTCTTCAAGGACTTTTTTTTCACATGCTTTAATTCCCACAGTGTTTGCTCTGTACTATGTCAGAATAGATACAATCAATATATGAGAACTTACTTTCTTGTCTTTGGCTTGTTCTTGCCACATCTGAATTGAAATGAGTGAGAATTTATTTAAAAAAAGAAAAAACTCGTTCAAACTTGCTCTTCTTTCCCAAGGGTCCCCTCACTCATTTCCAGTCAACCACTGTTGCCAAGTTCTTCCCAGTCATGGCACCCGTTGGTTCTGCAACATCAACAAAATGTCTGACCGCTGGTGAAGCCTCGCTGGGTGGGATCAAGTCATTCCAAGCCTGGCGAAGTTCACCAGCTACGTGAGACTTGACCAAGTTTGGGAATCCAATCAACACCACCCTTGCCAGCGAAATTCATCCCCATGGTATACATTGACCACTTCTCACCAGGCAGTTTATTAGTTGACCATCACTTTTATTGATACTACCTAGTACTACACTTGTTTACACTACTAATATGATGCTAATTGCAATGATTGCTGATACTGTGAGTAAGATGAAACACTTGAGAAAATGCTCGATTTTCTTGTTACACAAGCTGTTGGCGGTACGACGGCAACAGTCTTGCACTTCTCCTGTGGTGGCCACTCCATGACTACCCTCTTGTCTGTTGATATGCTCAGTAGACGAACTGAGCACAGACACATTGGCAGGCTTACTAGATGCAGCACTGCATTTCTGAGTCGTGGAGTGATGGCTGGTTCCCGTGGCTTTGCTGCTGCGTTTCTGAGTTGTAGGATAATGTGAAACAGAGAATTGGGTGGTCGCTTTTCCACAGTTTTAGATAGAGATAAGTCTTTGTGCCTCTCGGAAAAGTGCCTCAGAGCTCTGAGTGTTGGCCAGAGCTGTCGAAACTCTGACAGTTATTATAATAGTTACATTAATTAGTTACATTCATTACAATAACTAATGTAATGAACATCTTATCTAATCTATATCTAATCTATATCTTATCTAATTAGATAAGATTGAATAACTATTAATTAAGTGTTTCATATTTAATCATAAAATAGCTTATATAATATTAGTCATGTGACTTATGACTCACAATTATGACTCACAGTTATGACTCATTTATAGTCATAAATGACTCATAATTATGACTCATGATTAGTCATAATGACTCATACTTATGACTCATTTGGAGTCACAATGACTCATGATTATGACTCATGATTAGTCATAATGACTCATGTTTATGACTCATAAATGACTCACACTGAGTCATATGACTCATACAACGTCATATAGAAGGAAATGATGTCATATAGAACATCATAGAAGGAATATAAATAGAAGAAGACTCAGAATGACTCGTTTTAGGGACCGATATTATGTAATAGGTAGATTACACTGTACTTAGGTTAGGGTTTCTGAAATGCATATAAGGAGGGCGTTCTGAGCGACTATCCCCTCAGTTTTACAACTAACAAACCTATTAACTAAGGCAACCTTAGCTAAAGAATGTAAGTAATTGAAACCTTACTTAGCTAGTGGCTTGCGCTGCTGTATATTGTTTCAATAGGTTATGGGCCCCGGCGACTGCCTTCAAACGCTCAAAGGGTTGGGCGTTGTATGTCTAGAAGGGTATAGTCTACAGTGTATTATAAATAGTTTAAGTGTGTGATCAGATCAGCTGATGGGATCTCAAAATATCGGAATCATAGATATGGCTGATGGCCCTCTATCATGACCGATGGGATCTATAGCTGATAAGATATTGTGTGATCTGTGTTTTGACTTTCTCTCATGCCTACAAATGAATGCTAACCCAACTATGGGATAAATAGTCGCTTAATGGTAGCAGGGATACCATTTCTGTCACACTTGTGACAGACTATCTGGGAAGATAGATTAAATATCTGGTGTCACGCATCGGAGTCGTGTGTTGTTGGAAGACAACGAAATCAAAACTTTCCCAGGACCGGCAGGTCTTTAATCATGTTGTGGTTTTGTCACACCACTACCAAAAAAGACACGGATTTTGGGCCGCTTTATGCGGATAACAGGGCCGATCCCCTGTAAAGGCTTCACGCACCCCCAATTGGCCGTTACATTAATGCATATATCATAATAACCGTTTTCGTCGGTTTTCTCTATTTAATTTTTTAATATTCATATAAAGGTCGTGCTGAGGCGAACTTTCGTCGTACACGCAGACTATTGTTGGGCAGATGAATAGCACCCCAACTAGATTAGGACGTCCGAGGATGTCACTTACACAGATACATACACACATACATACATACATACTAGTTTGTACGCAGGGAATTTGAAGGAGCCCTGGTACGAGATTGGCATAACAACATCCATATAACCCCAATGAGTCGTTTGCGTTGCCAGACAAGTCCATGACATATTGTTTTCAAAAATAGCACAGCCTGATAAGCACTCTTTTTCTCATGTATCATTCGGGAAATAAGAATTAGGCTAATATATTTTTATTTTAGAAACAAATCGAAATGTCGCGCGTTTACCAAATCGGTCCTCTCTGCACTCAAATGTACTATCATGTCTATCTTGATGGAGCTATCGGCTACGACAATTACATCAATCAGGGCATTTTAGCTCGGGTCCTGATTAGGAACCCAAACTTGACCAAAGAGGACGTTCTCAAAATCATGAACAAATATGACGCAGATGATATGGCGTCATGTGATCCATATGCTCGACTTGCTCGCCTCCTCCATCTGGCACATTCTTGTGCCAGATATAACAATATTAAAGATACCCCTGAGTCAGGGAAATATATCCAGCGATCCGATCTTACGATCTCCCGCACATCAAATTTCCTTTGCCCCTTGCATTGACACTTTTGGCTTCATTCTCGATTGTTTCTTGACTGAGGAAGTCAGGGACATAGGCGATAAACCGCATATCTTAGGTGTCAAGTATAGATCAGTGATGGCATGGCCATCAGTGAGAACGAAGATCTGATCTTGTTGGATCAGTTTGACAGGACTGAGGAAGACGATGGAGAAATCGAGATCATCACACGTCGGGAAAAGTTATCTGACATCCCTGGATTTCCACAGCATCTCGGACCGAAATGTCACTATATGGATTTGATGGCTGCCCCGCTCCGCAGTATGAGTCTCTGAAGAAGACTATCGATATGACACTCCGAAGGGTTTGATGACCCTTATGATCCGAGGAGCTTTCTCAAAGAATTGGCTAGGAAGAGACTAGCCAGAGAACACCCCATCTGGATTCATGACGGTGTTATTTATCATGATAAGCAAGATTATGATGAAGTCGTCCATGCAGCCGAATGCAAAGGGAGGAGAAAGCGATCCAAAATCTAAGTCGGATCTTGGAAAAAGACAGATATATGTCTTTGGTAATCAATCTAAATCAGCTATTAAAATCAAAAGCTGATGTCTCTGTGACAGCGTACGTATTCAGGGGTCGTGAGAACCCAGTCATTCAGAAGAAGGAGTTACGCCACTCCCCGTACAGTCACATTCGGGGAAAAGTTTATCCCCGGTAGCAGGAGAGAGACCAGAGCGGATGCTCCGGAAAGATTCAAGCCCGTCGTCCCGATCGAGGACGAAATCGAGAAGCTCAGGAGTTCGGCGAACTCAGTCGTCCGAGGACAGTGTCGACTACCAGGTATAGTACCTAGTAGTTATCATACTTGTACAAATGCGGACCAAGATGGTCCAATTATGAATCTTTTGTCACAGTCCAATGAGAACGAAAATCAGACTAAGAATAATTTTCCAACGGTTAAATCTGATGAAAAACTTCATCAAAATGAGTTTACTCATACGTCGAACTTGGATAATTTTGTATATGTTCCTGATGATATCATCGACATGTATTATCCTAAGAGTAATCCATTTTTGAAAGAAGAAGAAACCGCGTTCACCATCCACAATGAAAACATTGTTCAACAATTCCCAGAGTCTCAAGGACGTATTAATAATTCCCCTGAACCAACATTATTAAATACAAAAGAAATAATTGCTGGTTTAATTAAACGTCTACAAAGGATCTGTGAGAAACAGAAAGCTGATGATACAGATCAGGATAACGGTTGGAATGATGAACACAAATCAGATGATGATGAGAAACCTTGGGGATATGAACCACATAAAGCATCCGATTGGATTGACGAAAATTCGGAAGAAATTGTTTATCCGAAAACAATATTTCCAAACCAAGGAATCTTCGACGAAAGAAGAGGGTTCACAATTTTCAAGCTCCACAGATCAGATGGCAGAAGAACGTTGCACCTATAAGAGAACCAAGTTCTTCATCAAATAGGAAATTCTTGAAATCAGGTTCAGGTACTGAATCAAAATCTGATAAGAATATTCAATCTAATTTCAGCGTTAAAGCAAAGGAATTAGAACTTGCATTTCCGTTCTTTATAAATGTTAAATACAGGGTTAACAAACAAACACATCATAAAACATACTAAAAATCATCCTATTTGGAATAAGAATGGATTATGTTATATGGTTTTGTTTCAACCCAGATACTATAAAGAACAAGTTTGGCCTATGTATCCTAAATTATCTGAAATCGTCTCGTATCCTCAACATTGGAGAAGAAACGTTCATTTTACTTATGAACGTACTGGCATTAATCATCTTCATTTCACTGAGAATTTCAAATCTAGACTTGCTTGGTGGACTCTAGATGATTTTGTTTCCTCTAAAAATAGATTGGCAAATTATTTATGTGGAGGAAAAGACGATAAAGAATCGCTCGAAAAGATGGTTACTGTTTTTAATGGAGTAATGGATTATAAAAAGTGGAAAGAAACTTTGATGGCATACTTAGCCATGAAAGGATACACTAAATATGTAACCAGAGAAAAAGAAGGTTATCCCTCACCACCTACGGAAAAATCTACCATTGAAGAAAAACCCATTGGGAATTGAAGTATAAATCTGTTTATAATGAAAGACTTGATTGGGATGAAAATTCTGCAAAGACAAATGCTATTATTAAAATGGCATTAGCAACTAATCTATGGTCTTACGTTAAAGATACTCCAGCTCAAACTATTGCTGAATTGGATAAAGTTTTTGGAATGACTGGAATAGCCAAATATTTCATTTTATACAAAAACATATTCAGTTGGTCTATGAAACCAGGACAAGATCCCATTATAGCTATCTCTAAATTGATGAAAGCTGTTTCCGATCTAGGAACTGAAGATAAATACAAACTTCCAGACTTTGTATTGACATTCTTCATTTTACATGCTTTAAATCAACAATATAGTACTTTGGTTACTAATATTGTTAATAGCAATATTGACGAATTCACGTCAGCAAAGATAGTTCCTAAGATTCAGAATGAATGGAATCTTATGCAATCAAAAGCAAGGAATGGCAGACAAACTGTTCAAATTGCTAACATTGGATCTAATATCAACAAATATCCAAACACTAAACCATCTTGGAATGATCAGCACTCTAGTAATCAATTTCCAAACAATAGGTTTAGAGGAGGATCTTTTAGAGGCAGATTCAATAATAGACGATCGTTCACACCTCGTCAAAGCAAATGCATCTTCTTTATCTAAAGATGATAAGAAGAAACGGAACGCACAGAATCGTGATAACAAGAAATTGAAGAATAAAGCTTTAATTGCAGAGTTGAATAAATATAAACATGAGAATAAGAAAGATTCTCATAACATTATTCACTTTACAAATAATATGACGATTGATGAACCGATTCAGACTATAGGAAATATTGAGGAAGAGATACCTGAACACACATCTAATCATGATGTATTAGATAGAATAGGTTTCCATTACATAGATACTATGTTGGCTTATCCTCCGGAATACCTTCGAGATGACGTCGTAGATTATGAACCTTCTTCTGAAGGAACACAGTTCAAAAGAATCTTCTTAACGCCTCAAATTCCATTCTCACCTATAGCAGAAACTGATGATAGTTCAGTTCCGGATCTTAAATCGCAATCAGACAGTAGTGAGGAACACTACAATGATGCAAATGATGGATATAACAGTGGCATTGAATATATTGATGAAGACATCAATAATAACGTCGAAAATATGGATATAACTAATTCTGAGAGTAACTTTGGAGGACCATCTGATGAGGATGATCCATTTGGGTATGTGACAAATTTAAACCATTCTAATTACTTATCTAATACTGTTTTAGTGCTTGATAATCTTACCAATGTGAATGCGTTGAACGCATCAGATCAAGCTTTGAACAACAGTAGATACAATTGTGTATATAGTAATTATGAATATAGGGTTCCTAGTGAACAAATTATGCTCTTAAATAAGAATGATAAGTGGGTAATTGATTCTGGAGCTACCAGACATTGTACACCATTTATAAATGACTTTATGTCATATAAGAAATTTATCACACCAGTTAAAGTTACTACTGCGGACAAAAATGCGAAAACACTCATTGAAGGTCAAGGCCAAGTATGTTTCCGACATGGAAAACATATGCTAAACTGGATCGTATGTTATATGCCAATGTTGCCATACAGAATTATCTCTGTACCACAACTTACTAGTATGAATTATGAAGTATATCAACAAAAACACAAACTATTATACACAAGGGAAACATAACGTTGACAGGATATCCTTTAGAAACTAACTCTATAAGTTGGTTATCTACTGAGATTAAAAGACCTTTACAACATTTGTTATTAAATAATAGTTCTAAAACTATTGATTATTTTATTTGGCATCGAAGAATGGCACATCCAAGTGATAACGTGTTAAGTCATATGTTCAGAAATACTGAAAATAGTTCTAAAGTTAATAAACCACATATGAAAAGCATATGTAAATCATGTATCATGGGAAAACTTGATAATAAACCATATCATGTTTCAACTAATAGAGCAACTACCTTGCTAGAATTGATACATATGGACTTGATAGAATTACCTATTCAGTCTTACCATAAACAAAAATGGGCTTTATTAATTTTAGATGATTATTCTTCTTTTGCTTATGTAGCATTACTTCGATCTAAAGCTGATACTTTTACTGCTATTAAAGCATATATTATATATATTGAGAATCAACTCAATTAAAAGTAAAAAGTATGCGTTCAGATCGAGGGGAGAGTTTGTAAATCAAAAGCTAAATAACTATTTTCAAGAAAAAGGTATTAAACATGAACTAAGTGCTCCACATGTTCATCAACAAAATGGTAGAGCTGAACGATTAAATGAAACCATTCTAAAGAAAGCACATACACTTTTATTAGAATCTGGTTGTCCTAAATCATGGTGGTCATTTGCATTTGATACTGCAGTCCACATATATAATTGTACACCATTAAGAAGAACGAAATGGAAAACACCTTATGAAAATATGATGAACAAAAAACCTAACATGTCAAACTTTAGGATATTTGGATGTCTAGCATATGTCTATATAGTAAAAGAAAGAAGAAAAAATAAATTATCACCAAGAGCTGAACCGATGATATTCATTGGATATGAAAGCAAATCATATAAGTTCATGAATGAAAAAATACTATAGTCATTGCTACACATGCCATCTTTGACGAAAACATATTTCCCAAATTAACAAAAGATAAACTTATTCATAAAGATATACCCACATCTTTAGATCTTAAAACAATTCCATCAAACAACAATTATTATAATCATGACACTACAATCAATGATAAAAGGAAATCATTTCATGATTCAAATAATTTAGATGATGATGATTTGTCGAATCAGATGATCATAAGTCTAAAAAGGAATTAGACAATCATCTACATGACAGTAATTCTTCACATCATAGCACAAAATCATATTCAGCAGATGAAAGTGATAATGATTCTAAATATATCTAAAAGTAATTCATATAGATCAAAGAAGGATTCACATTCAGAATCAGATTTGAATATATCTGATATGTATAAAAGTAAAAGTGATCTTGATGAAATATAAAAGATCCTGAAACAAAAGGTTTTAGAAGTAGTCAAGTATCGAAAAGAATTGACGATAACTTTGAAAAAATGAAAGAATTAATGATTCTTTTAAATATTTTACTGATAAAGGAAAACAAAAAGCTATTAATACTCTTCATTAAAGAAATCATCTACAAATAAAAAATCACAAAGAGATGATGAAAGATTAGCTAAGATAAGAGAATTTGAAAAACAGATTGAAAATCTGAATAAATCTAAGAATCTCTTAATCAAAGTAAATCATTAATTGAAACACCTTTTCAACTTCCTAAATCAAATCTTGACATAAACTATAGAAAGAATATAGATTTATTCAAAGGAGTTAAACGTGTTGGAAAGAAGTTAGATCTTCGAGAAGTTAAAAGAATAGACTTGGTAATGATAAACCAGTTTCTAGATCTACGATACTAGAACAGTCTATTAATCCAGATGAACAGCTCGAAATCCATTTGGATTTAGAGAACAGGAAAGAGCTGTCATACAACAAAAGTTTGGAACACGAAAATCATCTAGGATTCCAAAAGTTAAAGTTATTAAAGATAATGTTTATGGAGATAAACATCCAGCTAAAATTGAAGCTGAATTTAACTTTAAGAAATGGAATGATGTCATTCAAAACAGAATTAAGAATGATAAAGAACTAAATGATAAAATAGACAAACAAGTTCAAAAAGTTACTGAAGACTTGTATGGAAAGAAAAACATCCAAACATTAGAACGTCAGATTCTAATATGGCAGAACTAACTGTAGAAGATCTTAGACCTATTCCTAAAAAGAATACTAAGAAAATAACTTCTGTAGAAACAAATAAATCAGATGTTAAATCAGATTTAACTCCAATGCCTAGATTTGAAAAGAAAATCTTATTACCTGAGATAATAAAGAAACCTTCTATACCAGATATTGATCTAGATAAGACGGTTACTATGGATACAAAATTAGATTCAGAATCTAATGATTTAGAATTTGATAATGAAGCTTGGCTAAAGAAAGTACAAGCAAAAAGAGATAAATTTCTCTTATCAAAAGCAGCATCGAAACTCAATGATCAAGAAAACAGAAGAAAAGGAATACCTGTTGTATATAGAGATCTTATCAAGATAAAAGATAAGGATCCTCAATCATATTCAAAATGGGTAACTGCTATGGAAGAAGAAATTAAATCTATACAGAGTAGAAATGTTTGGGAATTAGTAACAGACCTAAAGACAGGAAACCTATTGGATGTAGATGGGTTTACACATAAAGCAATCGGATAATAGATATAAAGCGCGATTGGTTGCTCAAGGCTTTTCACAAGTACCAGGAATAGACTTTGGAGCCACATTTAGCCCGGTTTCAAGATTCGAGACTGTCAGAATCTTACTAGCATTAGCAGCTTTAGGGATGGGTACTAAAGCACTAGATGTTAAAACTGCTTTTCTATACGGCCAATTAGAAGAGGAGATATATATGGAACAACCGGAAGGTTTCAAAACCAAAGATACTGATAAAGTATATAAGCTAAGAAAAGCTTTATATGGTTTGAAACAAGCATCTTTAGCTTGGAATATACAAGCACATAACAGTATAACTAAACTAGGGTTTAGAAGATTATATGCCGATACAGGAATATATGTCTACAGAAACAACAAAGACATTGTTGTTATCATCTTATATGTTGATGACATAATATTCATGGGCAATAATGAAAAGACTGTTGATGACTTTAAAAAGAAATTTATGAATAAATGGGAAAGTAGAGACTTAGGAGATCTAAGTGAATATCTAGGAATGAATATTGTGATAGACAAAAATAAACGTACTGTCACAATTGATCAAGCCAAATATGCAAAAAGATTGTTGAAAGATTTGGTTTAATAAATGCAAAACCAGTTAATACTCCTTTACCAGCTGGTTATGTACCAAATAAACAAATAGAAGGCAAAGCTACACCTGAAATGATCACATACTATCAACAGCTGATAGGATCATTATTATTTCTAGCAATGTGTACTAGATTAGATATCGTTTATGCTACGATATTAATGTCACAATTTGTGAGCAATCCTACAATGGATCACATTAATAAAGCATTACACATAATCAAATATGTTGGAAGCACATTAGATTATTGTATAAAATATGATGGTCGTGATGCTTATGGTTTAATTGTATATGCTGATGCTGATTGGGCTTCAAATCCAATTGATAGGAAGTCAACAACTGGTATGGTTGTAAAATTAGCAGGAGCACCAGTATACTGGAAATCAGCTAAACAAAAAACAATAGCATTATCTTCAACAGAAGCTGAATACATGGCTGCATCAGACGCATGCAGACAGATATCATGGTTAAAGAATTTGTTCAATGAACTTGGATATGATATACAATCCATTCCTTTAATAATGGATAATCAAGCAGCTATCTACATGGCTTCTAATCCAGCTCAAGAACAAAGAACGAAACACATGGATGTAAGATATCATTATATCAGACAATGCGTGAAAGAAGATTTAGTTGATCTCTATTATATAAAAACTGAAGATCAAGCAGCTGATATCTTAACCAAGAACCTTATGTTGAATAAGCATAATAAAATGCTTGAGTTATGTGGTATACACAATTGATAAAATATTCAACAAGGGGAGTGTCGAAACTCTGACAGTTATTATAATAGTTACATTAGATTAGTTACATTCATTACAATAACTAATGTAATGAACATCTTATCTAATCTATATCTTATCTATATCTTATCTAATTAGATAAGATTGAATAACTATTAATTAAGTGTTTCATATTTAATCATAAATAGCTTATATAATATTAGTCATGTGACTTATGACTCACAATTATGACTCACAGTTATGACTCATTTATAGTCATAATGACTCATAATTATGACTCATGATTAGTCATAATGACTCATACTTATGACTCATTTGGAGTCACAATGACTCATGATTATGACTCATGATTAGTCATAATGACTCATGTTTATGACTCATAAATGACTCACACTGAGTCATATGACTCATACAACGTCATATAGAAGGAAATGATGTCATATAGAACATCATAGAAGGAATATAAATAGAGAAGACTCAGAATGACTCGTTTTAGGGACCGATATTATGTAATAGGTAGATTACACTGTACTTAGGTTAGGGTTTCTGAAATGCATATAAGGAGGGCGTTCTGAGCGACTATCCCCTCAGTTTTACAACTAACAAACCTATTAACTAAGGCAACCTTAGCTAAAGAATGTAAGTAATTGAAACCTTACTTAGCTAGTGGCTTGCGCTGCTGTATATTGTTTCAATAAGAGCTTGACTGGGGATCAGGGATAGGATGTTGGAGGAAGGGCCAAATGTTAGTTTATGGCACATACAACCATTCTCAGAATTTTACTCACCTTTCAAGGCATTAGCGGACTCAGGCCATGAGCTGAGGCAGTGGGAGGAGGTGAGCAGCAGGTTACGGGTTGATGAGACAAAGGAAGCAGAGCAACAGGAGTGAGAGCAGAAGAGTACAGCTGAATGTGAATGCGTGAACTATTGCGTGCACATGAGGGGCGGTCAAATGAACTCGTAAATATTTTCATTTGAAGTCTAATTTCGTACGACATAGTGAACTACAGCAGACCTGGTGAAATTTCGCCAGGCATGGGGGTGCTTTCACCAGGCCTGGCAAGCCTGGCCAAAGTGTCACCAACCCTGGTGACCTGACGACCTGTAAACCTGACTGATGCAGCTCAATTCAGCTCTGTGGACGACGCTGACAGAATCGAGGGCTGAATGTATTAAAGCTAAGTACAGTATCGCATGGATTAAGTGCTAGTATATGTTATTTCAGATGGTGTGATTAACTCAGCGGCAGGCGAGACTTCCCAGGCTAGTGAGATTTCGTGCAAGCTGGTGAAAGTTTGCCAGCACGGTGAGACTTCGTGCAAGCAGGTGAGACTTTGCCGTCGTGGTGATGCGTTCACCAACCCTGGCGAGTGTTGGTGAAAGCGTCACCAACCCCAGCGAAGTTCACCAGCCATCCGACATTTTGTTGATCTTGAAGTTCGTCCATTGGCACTGGGACGGGCATGCTGGGTTGCGTTTGGACTGCAGGGATGGGTGCGCTGGGTTGCGCTGGGAATGCAGGGACTGGCGCGCTTGGAGGAGGTCGAGTTGGCATTTTTAAAGTTATCTTCAGGGGCTTTTCTGCCCCGCCTTCTGGGACTGGTTGCAGTTGGACGGCATCAGGTGCTAGAACAGGGTTTGGTTCGGCGAGTTCTTCCGGGATGGGACCGCCGGACTCCCCCAGTGACCTTTTTTTTTTTTTTGGATGGAAAAGAATGTATTTGTAGCGCGTACAGAAGACAAAAGTCTACCGAAAACAAGGAACAACGGATCCATAAGGGACCGCTAGTAGTGTAACAAAAGAAGGACCGATCTACGGGAGAGAATTACATACGATGTAAGAGTGCTCTAGTCGCGAAAAAGCCGGCGGAAGCCAGCTCAAGTCCAAAGGGCCGCATCTGGCGCGCCGGAGTCAATGTCTTGGAACGAACCCGCAGATGGTTGTCTTTAAGGAATGTAGCTAGTGCCATGAAGTTATTCTTCAAACGTAAAAAGGAAAACATAGAAGGAAATCGAAACTTATACCTAATGCACTTACAGAGGAATGGGAACGTGTCATAGGCGGTTGGCGTCGGCACTCGTACACTCCCCCAGTGACCCCCAGTCAAAAGTCCGGATGCCCAAACCGGCCCGAACTGACTGCCATCTGCTGATAGCTCCTGTTTCCCGCGGTTGTCGCCATCAAGCTCCCTCAACTGCCCAACCTTTCCAGCCTCTATCCACCCCCTTACCTTTCTGCCTGTATCCGCCCTTGTAGTCGTTTACTCCCACTTCAATGTATTAACTAAATTGGTAATCCATTTCTTCAACAAATTTTCTAAGTGTCCGTATTCGTGCTGCGTCAAATGCTACCTCCCCGTCCGACAATCCCAAGAAGACGAAGGTCTGCAGGTGTCCAAAGTGCCTCAAGCGCTGCATACATGGTACCTGGCTTACCTCGGGAACATACTACCGACATGAAAAGTACAGAGAAGCAGAACGAAGCAAATTTTATGCACAATATGCCCGGCGCTTTGGAAGATCGCGTTTAGATGCTACGGAACAGGTATGTGGGTCTACTATATTCTAATTTTTATTTATGCTAAGGCTATGTGACAGAGTGCTGCGAACCGAGCATTTCTTCAGCCGCCAAATGCATCCTCTTCATCTTGACAAGCAGAAAGGGAATCCTCTGATGAAGACAACGGATATGATCCCTCTGGCTTTGATGGCAATGTATGGCCTGCCGACCCACCTCCTGCACCTCCTCTATTTGACGCTCCAGACCTGCAAGACATATGGGGTCGGAATGACAACGACACTGAATGCTCTGATGAGGATATACATGAACTAGCGAAGCGCTAGGGTCTCTGCCGCAGGCGCACCTCAAGAATCTTCGATGCATACAAAACATGATAGAAAATATCAAAAATGCGACACTTGAGGACGATATTGAAGATGAAGAACACCTGCATGCCATCCGGAATCCCAGCAACTTCGCACCAGAACTAGACCGTTTAACAGACTTTTCAATTCGACTCTTCAAAATTGTCATAGCCAACGCCTCACAACGGGTTTATAATGAGATCGCGA
>JAEBUS010000039.1:43875-95574 GCA_023014475.1 Amanita pallidorosea
TCTTCATCTATTTATATTCTCTTCTATGATGTTCTATATGACATCATTTCCTTCTTATATGACATTGTATGAGTCATATGACTCAGTGTGAGTCATTATGAGTCATAAACATGAGTCATTATGACTAATCATGAGTCATTATGACTAATCATGAGTCATAATCATGAGTCATTGTGACTAATCATGAGTCATAATTATGAGTCATAACTGTGAGTCATAATTGTGAGTCATAAGTCACATGACTAATATTATGTAAGCTATTTATGATTAAATATGAAACACTTAATTAATAGTTATTTATCTAATTAGATTAGATATAGATTAGATATAGATTAGATAAGATGTTCATTACATTAGTTATTGTAATGAATGTAACTAATCTAATGTAACTATTATAATAACTGTCAGAGTTTCGACACACTCATGACAGGGACCCTGAAGGCTGGTTTTTAGCCACGAGCAATACAGTAAGTTAAGCCATGACCAGACTTTGGTCAAAGCTAACAATCCTCTTGAAAGGGAGACCTACCATCCTTTGCTATCAATGGTGTTCAGATTTTCGAGGCAACCAGCTTTGGGGTTACGAAGTGCAGTACGTGCTATCCACCTGTAACGCTTCCTGTAACGTTGATGGATTTGTAATTTAGACATTTATATGAAATACCAGGTAGAAAGCCTTGTATTATTTTAACACCGTTGGATGACTTAGCATAATATTTAGGACGGAGACATCATTAACCACCCCTTTGATCTCGACGTTACAGTTGACACTATGCAGAATGCAGTGGTTGGAGGGTGAGGCGGCTCAGGTGTGATTGTTCCTTCCTACCAGAACGTCACATAATCCTTCCGAGCTATCTGTGTATCATACTTGTAGAATGATGGTATCGATGGCGGCTGGACAGTGCCCAGCCAGGCAGCGGTGACATAAGAACATCAGGCAGGGTCATCCAATATCAACTTCTTCATCGTAATCACGGACGTTTGAGCTGTGTAAGTGGGCACCCAAAGTGGTGCTTAGGACTCAAGGGGCAGGAGGTTTCAGACTTCTGTTCTGGTGGGCAGTACATGGCGTATACGCACGTTTGTAACCGTTAAACACTGAACGTTCCCAGTCAAACAATGACCCACGAAATACTCGCGAAATGGAGCGGAACAGCCGTATCAAAATTGTAGGGAACTGCGTCGTCTGCGGCTGCTGCTTAGAGTGATTAAATGGAGATATCATTGTGTGCACCGAATCTGGTCACATCTCGGACTGCCATCAAAGCAGTGTCCCTAGCCAACCAGACATGTGAGAATCCAGCGATGGCAAAGGAGGTAATCCCACTACCTCCAACATGGGCGGGTCATATACCGGAGCCAGCCCCGCTCTCGGTATACAAACTACTTTGTCCGTGAGGAATGAGCAGAAAAGCAAGGAAGAGTAAGGATTGAAGCAAATGGGGGCGAATGAGGGCGAGCAGCGAGACAGGGAGTGAAGAAGGGGAGAGAGAGGAAGCAGAAAGGGGAGAGAGGAAAGGGACATAAGCGAGCGGATGAAGATATTCAAGGGTGCAGGTCCCAATGGAAATGTTTCTCCGGAATAATAGTGAGCGGTTTGTGACGATCGACAGTGAATAATAGGCAGAAAAGCGACTTTTGGATCTAAGTCCAAGTCTAGACATTGAAGGGAGCAAAGCTTAAGTCTTAAGCTCCCAGACTATATCACGAACTGGCAGGTGTTTCCTGTCAGGATCAGCAATGATCGCCTGATTTCATGCAGTCCGACATGAATGCATGAACCTCAGCAACTTTGGCGTTGATGTAGGACGGTTCTCATATTGATCCGTAACAAATTCTGTCACCCTGCCAACCATTCACAGGCCAATGTCCCCGAAAGCAGTACTTGTTGCCGAGCATGACATGGGCGTCGCTCAGGGGCAAAGAGCACTCAAAACGGACTCACCTCAGGACACCAACATTGCTCGGGAGCTCAAAACGGGCCCCGCTCTGCGCCTAGAAATTGAGACTGCCCCCTCACCTCAGGACACCCTCCCCAATGACGTCCTCGTCCACATATTTGTCCTCATTTCGCAAGACCACGGACCCGTGGTATTCCCTAATCTAAACCATCATGCACTTCCCCAGATTGTGCTTTCGCGTGTCTGCCCACGCAATAGTCCTTGTAGCTTTTATAATGTTTGCCAGCAACAGCTACATCTACATGATAATGTTGTCCACAACATTATAATCTTTTCCCATTATAATGTACATACTGCTGCCAGATCAGCACATGCCAGTGATATTATAATACACAACATTATCATACACCCACCATAGGACATTATAATATACCACTTTCCCACCAGTACTGCTTATAGGGTCAAATTTCCTGAAAAGGAGATTACATAATTTTAGAGTCAAACCAATTGTGTAGCCTTGGTCAGTGGCTTTCTAATTGTGGTTGTATGTCAGTGTTTGGTGCTGATGTCATTGAGATATCCACTGATTGATTTTCAGGGTTGAATCTCCTATAAAGGAACAATGACATAATTTCAGGGTCAACCAATTGTGTAGCCTTGGCCAGTGGCTTTCTAAATGTGGTTGTATGGCAGTGTTTGGTGCTGATATCATTGAGATATTCACTGATTGATTTTCAGGGTCAAATTTCTAAAAAAGGAAATTGATAATGGATTGTCCAGTGGCGGGTTTCCTAAAATGGAAATAGCGCCCTTCGGACTTGCCATTTTGGGAAATTCTACTCACTGTTGGTGATGATGGGCAGCAAGAAATTGCAATATCTCCCTTGATACTGAATATGTTTGTGGCGCTTTTTTTGGAATGTATTCCTTATATATATATGCACTTATCCACTATGTTAGAATGTAAAAATGCTAATAGTTTCTGTCACAATGCAACATGTCTTGCTCACTGTTGTTGACAGTGAGGAGCAACAAATGACAATATCTCCACCAATACTGGTTGTTTGTGTGGCGCTTTTTTGATATGTCCTTATTAGGCATATAGAAAGGTATTTGGAATGTTGGAATCCAAATAGTATGTACCAATCGTGCCACAAATAAAATTGGTATGCTCACTGTCTGCCACAATGAGCATATCAGGACTACCCTTGCCATGACGGCTTAGGGCCCCAACAGAAGACTTAGGAGAGGAGAGGAGATGAGGGTAGGAGGAAACCCAAGAGAACTCGACTGAGGACTCTGGGTGCTATCTTGCTCAGTTTATATACTACAAGGGTGGTCTGTGCACCACTCTAATAATAGTAGCTATGCTGAGTAAGTATGAGTAAAAGAGATAACATAATCGGCCCCGTTGCTGCGCATTGGTAAGCCTGAGTCATAGTCCATGAGTCATCGGTCCGGTAGTCCGTAATCTAATCTAATCGTTATCTAATCTAATCTAATCTTAGCGCTGACTAGATAAGATAGACGCCAACCTGACTAAGATGTTTGGCTACAGCCATTGTAAAATACAAGAAAAAGAATAAAAATGTCTTAGAGATTTCGAGCGTTGAGAACAGGTCATGACAGAGCACTATTATCTCCACCAAAACAAGATCTTCTTGTGGCACTTTTTGATTTTTGATTTCTTATGATAACAGAGTGTCATTAAGGGTGTCTGGAAGCAGATTGCCCTGCTGATTAATGGGTGATTTTCAGGTTCATGATAAAAGTCTGAACATGATACAGAAAGACTGGCTGACAAGTGGACATGTCAGGAAAATGGGACATTCCACTTGATGTTGCCTAAGGATCCTCTATTGAAACTGTCCTAATGTTTATCTTTGTTTGGTATGATCCCAAATCAAAAACAGTGCCACAAGAAGATCTTGTTTTGGTGGAGATAATACTGCTCATTGTGGCAGACAGTGAGCATACCAATTTTATATGTGGCATGATTGGTACATACTATTTGGATTCCAACATTCCAAATACCTTTCTATATGCCTAATAAGGACATACCAAAAAAGCGCCACACAAACAACCAGTATTGATGGAGATATTGTCATTTGTTGCTCCTCACTGTCAACAACAGTGAGCAAGACATGTTGCATTGTGACAGAAACTATTAGCATCTTTACATTCTAACATAGTGGATAAGTGCATATATATATATAAGGAATACATTCCAAAAAAAGCGCCACAAACATATTCAGTATCAAGGGAGATATTGCAATTTCTTGCTGCCCATCATCACCAACAGTGAGTAGAATTTCCCAAAATGGCAAGTCCGAAGGGCGCTATTTCCATTTTAGGAAACCCGCCACTGGACAATCCATTATCAATTTCCTTTTTAGAAATTTGACCCTGAAAATCAATCAGTGAATATCTCAATGATATCAGCACCAAACACTGCCATACAACCACATTTAGAAAGCCACTGGCCAAGGCTACACAATTGGTTGACCCTGAAATTATGTCATTGTTCCTTTATAGGAGATTCAACCCTGAAAATCAATCAGTGGATATCTCAATGACATCAGCACCAAACACTGACATACAACCACAATTAGAAAGCCACTGACCAAGGCTACACAATTGGTTTGACTCTAAAATTATGTAATCTCCTTTTCAGGAAATTTGACCCTATAAGCAGTACTGGTGGGAAAGTGGTATATTATAATGTCCTATGGTGGGTGTATTATAATGTTGTGTATTATAATATCACTGGCATGTGCTGATCTGGCAGCAGTATGTACATTATAATGGGAAAAGATTATAATGTTGTGGACAACATTATCATGTGAGATGTAGCTGTTGCTGGCAAACATTATAAAACAGCTACAAGGATCCCTCGCCCACGTTGGCGCACGCTGACACTCAGTACATTCGAGCTATGGAATAACGTCTGCCTTGTTGATCGAGATGACAGTCTACTTTACCATGAATGGCTCTCACGGGCCGGAAGCTCTCCCATAGAACTATCGTTACGATTCGCTAGTTCATCTCGAGACGACGCAGCCAGGATCATCCAGGACACTGTTTCTCACTTCAAGCTTCCGATCAAGATGCTCCACATTGAACTGACCTTTTGTCAGTTCAAAGCGTTATCAAGCTTCCCCAATACCATTTTACCACACATCAAGAAGCTCGAACTCGAGTTCAATTCTTCCGATGTCGAGGCTTTTAGCAGCACCCCCATCAGTTTCACCAGCTGCAGACTACGATCAGTGGTCCTTTTTGAGAGACACTCTTTCACATACCTGGATTCGGATGCCTTGCTGAACATTTCTCTGCCATGGAGCGAGCTGCGGTGCTTGGCGCTCCACTCCCCAGCAATATTGATACCTGTCTTTAATATATTGCGACAGATTCCATTACTACAAGAACTCCATCTTTGTATTTACTCAAAACCTTCCGATTTTTTTGCTCCATTGGAGCGGTTAACCATCCCTAGCATGCGGCGCATCGTTTTGCAACTCTACACGGACGCCATCGAGACTAACAAGGTCCTCCGTAATATCACTTGCTCTGCCCTCGTCGAACTCGATATCCGTGTACCCAGTTACTATGGATGGTCAAAAGAAACCTATGAAATTATCAAGCGACAATACAACTTGCAAGGACTCAAAGGGCTCTCCCTTTTCAATCCTATCATTACCCCCTCTTCTATTCTACAGGATGCGCCTAAACTACAGAAACTTCGGATAACGGGAGACACAATGGACTACTATGCCATAATGAACGATATCGACGAAACCATTGCGGGTTTGTCGAACGGCACCCTTGGACTTCATCTCAGAGAATTAACGACTGATTATCCTTGTAATGTGGATCACTTGCTCGACATGTTGGAGACGCGCAAGAGAACGGTTGACATGCTGATTGAGAACGGATGTAACTGGACAGAGGTGATTACTATATTGAGGGAAGTGGAAGTATATTCCTGCTATGGCAAGTACACGAGCGGATACAAGGAAAAGGCTGACGCTTTGAAGGAGGTAGGGATCATAGTCACGCTACCCAAAGCCTACCTAAAGCCTAGATGTAATCCTAAGAACAATATCTTGTGATATTACTAGCCCCGAAAACGAAATGATCGCGGCTGATACGGATAATCCAAGTCGAAATGAGTAGTAAAGCGTGTTCGCGGTCTTGTCACTGTTTGGTGGGGAGAGGATACCAGATTTGACGGGACTCCACGCAAGCTCATACCTATCACACAGATATCGACACCTCCATCCCAAAATAAAATAAGTAAGGCACTCACCCTTCCCGAGTCTGGCCAACGAGCGTAACATCCAGTCTGCACACGCCCCCCCTCTCCGGCCCACTCGGATGCGTCGTCCTATCAAACACAAACACCTCTCCGATACCACCTTGGTCGCGATCACATCCAGGTTCTGCAGCATATACTCCCAGCGTGGTTGAGCTCCCATCATGATTGATCCGCTGGATGACCTGCACGCGCAGGTGGATGCAGAGAGGAGCTTGTGCCAACCATTTTCGAGCGCCTTTCTTGACATTCGCCGCAATTGAACTGGCAAGGTGAGTCCGCTAGAAGGTACAGATGAGGAGGGGAGATGTAGAATATGGTCATGAGTGGCGTTCGAGCTTCCATACTAAACGACCAGAGAAGAATGCTCTAAGGATAGGATAATTCATGCATTGTACCAGGGTGGTCCTGAGGCCTGAGGCCTGATGGTTCACGTGTGCTTATATTTAGCCTTTGTTGAAATGAAGACTCATAATTGTCATGGTGATATTTGCATCCGTTGAGAAAGCCCGACTAGAATGGCAAACGACGGCGCTTTAGAGCATGCTCGGCACGGTGAGCCGCGAGTGCCTCCTGTGGAAATGGCCGCCTGATCTCGGAGCGACAGAGAAAAGATGTATTCCCAAGATGTTGGATATCGAAAAGCGTCCGTGCTTATTGTATGCCTTGTTGGGAAGTGGAGTAAGCAAAAGGAATCGGAATTCGAAACGCGGCTCACGTCAAAAACTATGCACCAATGTTGCCGAAAAACCCCGTAGTGGGGTTGTCTTCGTTGCGAACCTTTTGTAGTTGTTACGCGGACCATGAAACGAAACAAGAGAAGAAAATGTTGATGAGCGGAGTTAATTTTGCGAACATTGTTGTTGTCGCCAAGGGCCATGCTAGCATACATCCCGCAAGCGATCAAGAATGCGTAGGGGAGTCAGATCATTTGCTTCCTACGAGCCCGCCGCTTGATAGCGAAGACTTTTGCATGCGTTGTGTAATCTTTTTGTCACTTACGCTTCTGGCTTCATTTGTTCCGAAATAATGCAAAGCAAATGGAGTGTCAACGCGTCAATTGCCTGCACGCTGGGAATCTATAACACCAGGACGAAGGGAGTCCTTCCTTTTGCATTGATGCCATGTGCTATAAAGAGCAATGAATGAGCAAGTAGAGACAAGGCGCGCACAATGCCATGCATTCCATAAGCGGTGAGGGCTCGCCATCGGAGAGTTGCGGGTTTAGTACGTGCGTCCGACTCTACAAACCTCTGCGATTACTACTCCCGTGCCGAATTGAACCGGCCGTCAAGTACACTTCTATCGGTACGTTTTCAGGTCATTATATCACCGCAGCGGCGCAGAAACTCACCAAGCTTTACTTCACCCGGACATTGGGATACACGGCGCATTTACCGGACGCTAGTTGTTGCGGAGGAGTCGCGTTTTCATTGTGACATGTGACCGTGATGTTCCATTGGGTGCTCCGTTCAACGTTCAACACTTACTCTGAGAATCACGCTGTCCAAGTTACCCATCTCACTTCCGTCATCGGCGGATTGAAGTTCGCCTCTGCCAAACTCGGCAATGAGCCATGACTGGGACAGATAAAAGGTGCTGGACCGGGCATACTACTCAGTTCCCCAAACTTGAAACCTACAGCTTCAGCTTCCTTTCAATACTCTCTTACGATGTATGACATCAATACTACTCGTCTTCCTCACTTTTTCAATTTAACACCCCCCTGCGTCCGTGACGACATCGAGATGATATCATAACAGCCGCACACATACCAGCACTCATCCAGATTTTCCAATTCCATGTTCAAGTTCGCTGTATATCGAAGTCCCCCATGTGCATCCTTGTCCAGGTCCTACATTTGTGAAAGTCAGACGCGTTACGGTCGAGAAAGACCACGATTGTCTACCACGATGTCCAATGTCCTTGCGGTGGCAGTTTCCTGCCATCAATGAGTCGGATTCGAGTGTCACGGTCAGGCAAGCTCATGTCGTCTTTATTTACTGAGATGATGATGGTGCCTTTTGGTAAGAACACAAGGTCGTTCTTTGGCGTGTGAGCGACCCAGTCTGAACGTGCAGTAGTGATTTTGGCGGGGAGAGCGAGAAGCGGGCCTGAACGATGCGAGTAATATCTGGGTTTCTTTTGTAATGCACAAGTGGTTCGAGCGAGCTCATCCTACATTTGGGAAATTCGGATGCGTTACGAAAAAACCATGGGTAATTGAAGTACTTACATTTTGTTAACGATGTGGATTCCAATTTCACCCGAGCTGACGCTGGGCAACTGAAGTTTGCCCATCATGATACTGCTGCCTGTTTTTACGAAAATAATGTCACCATGTGGCGAGAAAACGACCCGGTCTTTGAATGTGATGTGCATCTCCTTAACGAGTATCAACCTGAATGGTTCAGTATATGGGTATGGCCGATATTTGGAGCCTTGTGGTATCGTGCAAGCATTATTGGCCAATTCAGTGGTTGGTACGACTCTGTCAGATGTGGATTGACTCGGAAGTGGTGGCCGATTGGGTTGGCCGACGATTGACTGACTCAGTGGCGGTAATTGAACACCGTGGAGTGCCAGTGTATCCCTCAGTGATGGTAATGATTGGGATCCACTGGGTGAGTTTCCGGGCTGATTTTTATTGGGAAGGGTTGGGGCGCCGTGCAGAAGTAGAGGAACCAAGAGGATGAGAAAGATGCGAGCGGATGCCATCATTGCTACCTGCCAGAGGAGTGGATGCGGTGACCAGCACACGATGCTGCACAGGTTTGCGTGGGTCTCTCTATACTTGTGCGGCACCACAGCCCCTCGGCAATCTGTTTCTATCTGTTGAAACGGATGTAATCCGTTGCATACACGATGTGTTCCGCACCGTGGAAAACCTCTCGGATCTATCCGATCTTATCTAATCTGTGTAATAATCAATGTTTGTACAGTGGGACATAATTATAAGTTCACAGCTATTATTGTTGTTTTCAGATAACGTGACGCGCCGGAAATTTCCGAAAAAAAAGTTTCGCAAAAAAGAACTTGACATATCTCGCCGAATTCTGAGCGAAACAACGTAAAAAATAGCGCGTCTGAACCGGAATAAAGAGTAGCTTATAAATGTAGTGTACCGAGAATGAAAAATTAAAATATCGGAGACGTCGAAATTAGGTCATAGCTAGTGTTGTCAAAGCTTAGCTAAGGTAGGCTATATTTCACACAAATTTAAGTTAGCCGCACGTGACCTGTTGCTATCACACAGCTCATGTTGGGTTGCATGCGAACTGTTGACATTGCACAGTTCATGCAGGCGTGCTTAAATCTGACAGTTGCTGCACCCACTGTCGGGCCTTAAATCTGCAGCACTAAGTAGATTTTAGTGATGGCGGCGATGCACCGAGCAACGCCGCCGGCACCATTACTGCACCGCCAACATTCAGTTTTATGTATGCGATATCTTAATCTGAATACTTTACACGATAGATTAATCGATTAACGTTTAACAATAACCTTAACAGTCCTTTTAACGCCTTAACAACTTTTATTCATCCCCAATGTACCGAGGCCCAGTACCAGTTAACCTCCGCACGTTAACGAATCTACGAGATAATTAAGCACTACAGAAAATCAACAATCAATGTCACTAGACTTACAGAGTCGCATAAACTCCAAGCTGGGCAACGGGCTGCAAAATGCCTCAAAGTTTCATCCCATTGTCCTTCATGTTCAAGAACATTTGCCAAGCGATCGGTTTCCACGTCTTCACTCACATTCGAATACAGGAAACGCTCAAGATGTCTAAGCTTTCCCAGCCCGTCAGCCATTCTCCGCAAAAACGCCTGGCAGTCGTTCAGGTCTGTCATAGCCAGACGAAATTGGCAGCTTACCTGGTTCGGTAGTCGTCCCATAGGATCAGAACGTGCAGGCCCAAAGACAGCTCACGCAGATTCGGAACTGGCCGCACACAATCGAGTCGACGAGGTCTCCATCCATTTGCTCATCGTCCGTAGCAACGTGCACACTTCCAAAGTGAATCTGCAAACAGACGAGAAGCGTTCATGACGTGCAACAGATCAAGGTCGACCGCTCCCAGCTTGGAATGGCTTCATCACCCTCGTCGACGTCGACAATGCGAACGACGCGTTGCGGCCACCACAAATGTACCCGTTTGAGCGGTAACGTGTCTTGCAAAGAATCATCCCTCACCAACGGCCCAAACCGGTCTGATGTTCGGCAAGGAGAGAAAGAAAACCCGAGTAAGAGTGGCAACAGTGGAAACTAAATCACGACGCGCTCCAGATGCGTCAAACGACAAGTCAAATCGTTGGGCAAACGTGAAAACGCAAGTTTGTTGAACGACCTGGTGTGATCGCCGTCGACAATGACATTCCTAATCTCGGGATGACGGTGAAGGAAATCAAAAGCCGGTCTGCGTCGTGCTCGTTCAGGAGCGCGTTCGCGTCGTAATGCAACGTTCCAGCCTAATGAACTCATAGTTTCCGGAAACCATAGCATTGGCGAGGTCGCTGAAGATAGGTTGGGTCTTGATCCATTCGCTGCGTTTCTTCTTGATTTGGTGCTGTACGGTTCCGGACCATAATGTCCTGTTCGTCAATGCGTCTGTGGATACGTAAACGGTATCATTTCATTGTTAACACAACACGGTGCAACGACTTTACACATCGAGCACTCCAATACCGTGGAACATGAGCGTCTCGACACCGTGACGCTTTCTTTCGTCAGACAGAAGCGCTCTCATACACTCGATACTTGCCCTCTGCATTCCGAGCGCGAGAACCCCGTCGTAAATAGACGTGACCGCAATGTTGCGATAGAAGTGGTGAATAGTAACTTCATAGACGGCTTTGGCCGTCAACGCGAGGTTGAGGACGTCCACTGGGGACATATGGCCAGCTACTTCGTCGATAATCTCCATTGGGAGGTTCGGAGACACGGAAGAGTTCATGATGGTGATAGTAGAAAAGGATGGCGCGTATGAGTGGCGTAACTTGCAATTCAATTGATCCCTTTATGGTCGTCACAGCCATACAAGGAAGTGAGCGCTTTGAAAGCCCGTTTTGGCAACTCTTGACGTTTAGGTGTGGCATTGCTTTGTAGGTCCCAGGCCACCAGCAAGTAGCTTTTGTTTGTCGTTGATGAAAGAGGCTAAATGTAGGGCGGTGGCCAAAGAGCGGCCTGACAAAACTGTGTTACGTAATATCACGTTTTCTGTTTGTTTCTTTCGCGTAGAAAAGTATTGGAAAAGGCCGAAGCCACTATGTACAACATACAACTTAGTCATAAGACAGCGGAACGATAAACCTCCGCGACTGTAGTGGCAGATGAAACCCTTCAATAATATTAGTAGAAATGTGGACGTTACATATGTACACGACCTATAAGGAAACGGTATGGAAGAATGGCTATCCGATAGTACAGTAGGGAGTAACATAGAGAGGAACGAGTACCTAGTCACGGAACAACTGTACAAAACCGGCTTGAGGCAAAATCACGCAAATCATCGACTGCACCTTGGCGTCAAGCGCTTAGTGCCGGAAGAGTCGCTGGTACTCTCAGGGCAAATTATACCGTACATACAACAGCCGGAGACCCCAGTGCCAAGCCGCAGTGAGCCCCCGTCGCTGCGTCGGGCGGGTCCTCCGCCATTGAGTTCGACTTGGAGTATTAGCCGTGATCATTTCGTGTCGGCCCTAGTACCACAGAAGTATAATATCATCCTCAGGATTACATGTATTGTTCATGTATCCCGACTGTGATACCTGCCTTCTTCAAAGCGTCAACCCTTTCCTTGTATCCACCCTTGTGCCCATTACAGTGCTCCTGTAGACAATCACTTGCCTCAAAACGGTAATCATTTCTTTCAATTGCATCCATTTTCGATCAGCCTGTCAACTGTTCTCTTGCGCATTCCACCATGTTGAGCAGTTGATCGATATCACAAGCAGAATTAATCATCAATTCTCTGAGGTAACGGCAAGGGTGCCGTTTGACAGACCCGCAATTGCATCGTCGTCTATTGTGTCTCCACTTATCCAAAGTCTCTGTAGCTTAGGTGCGTCCTTCAGGATAGAAGAGGCGGGAACTGTAGGATCAAGAAATGAGAGCTCCTCGAGTCCTTGTAGTTGTACTGTTGCTTGATAATCTCATATGTTTCTTTTGACATCCTCTGCTTTCTATGACGAGTTCGACGAGGACAGGGCAATGATATATGGAGGACCTTGTAGTGTCGTCGACTTCGATCAAGAATTTGAAGCAGATGCAGCCGCAAGCTAGGGATGGTTAACTTCTCCCATGGAGCAAGGTGGAAGTGCCTGGTTGAATACAAAGTCGGAGTTCCTGTTAGTAATGGTGTCTTCGCAATATGTCAAAGACCGGTATCAGGTCTCTAGCTTTGAAGTAAAGCTCCAAGGACTGCAACTGACTCCATGGCAGAGAAATATTCGAGAGGTCCGAATCAAATGATGTATAGAATCTTTTACCAAGGACCAGTGATCTAGTCTGGTGAAAGTGACTGGTCCAGTCTAAGAAGCTCCCTGACATTCGAATAATCGAACTCGAGTTCGAGCTCTCGAAGTGTGGTAAAATGGAATCGGGAAAGTTTGATAATGCTTTGAACTGACGAAAAGTCAGATCAATGTGGAGCATCTTGATCCGAGGCTTGAAGTAAGAGACAGTATCCTGGATGATCCTGGCTGCGTCATCATCTCGATATGAACATGGATTCGGAGTGATAGCTCTATGGAGAGCTTCCGGCGCGTAAGAGCCATTCATGGTAAAGTAGACTGATCCGATTGTCATATCCACGGCCAACAAGACAGACGTTGTTCCATAGTTCGAATGTACTGAGTGCCAACGTGCGCCAACGTGAACAGACACGCGACAGTGCAAGCTGAGGAGGTCTTTCGTAGTTTCGAATAGGAATGCTACGGGTCCATGGTCTTGCGAAATGAGGACAAATATATGGCAAGAACGTCGTTGGGGAGGGTATTCTTGAGGTGAATCAGTTTTGATTGCTCTTTGCTCCCAAGCGACGTCGATGTCATGCTCGGCAAGCACTGCGTTCGGGGACATTGGCTTGTGAATGTATGATTCAATGGCGTTTGCACTTGGCAGTTGGCACGGTCACGAAATCTGTCACACAGCTCACCGGGAATTTTCGAGCGGAAATTAACAGAGTAATCTTTAGCTTCTTTTTTTCGAATAGAAAACAGTGGTATTGAAAGTGTTATATGACATGAGAATAACAGTACTTGCGATGTGTGCACGGCAAAAACATGTTTTGTTCAGTAGTCCCATTGTTTCCCAGGACCCCAATCGATAATCATTGGCGTTCGTAGTGACTGTACCCAGGTTGGAGAGTGGAATGCAAGTGACCATGGCGGCAGGCGAAGTAGCCATTGCTACAGACGGAACTGGAATGGATTTATACTGTGGCATTTAATGTCCATACCCTCTGCCTCGTCATCTTCATTAATCATCATCAGAGTCGAGACCACCTTCGCCCTAAAAAATAACGAATTGCCTCCGGGAAGATTTTGTTTGCAATTTCGAGGCCGGTCTATAGAAATGTTTTGATTATAATGTATACTGGCGTGTGAGACGAACCTGTTCGCTATCTTCCTCAAGTTCAAAAAAGTTGAAAAAACTGCCATAATCACGACAATCACGAAAATCTTCAACTTCGCTCGTTTTGCGTGGGTACAACTTTTTCAATGCTTGCTTGCATCCTTCCAATGAATTTTGACCGACTGCGCAGCTGACATAAATGGTCCTTGACCTTAAAACTTTGAACATACCGACGACTGCACATCTCGATCCCATGAAAAATCCAACATCGATGGGATAATGCCGTCGGCATCCGGGATCTCACTGGCAGCCAAGTGAAACATACTTGTATTCCTTGGCCAAGACTTTGTCCGCAAAGTACGGATTTCCTTGAAGTGCTGAGACAATGTCGGCGCCAAGTAATCAAGATAGCTCAATGCAAGTCGATCAGCGCCCGTTGCATATGCAATCCAAGCAAAGTGTTCTTCATCAACGCAATGGGCCAGAAATTGTCGATAGTGCGAACAACTTCGCGTCTCTTTTCATATGTGCGCTGTAGATGGATCAGACCGTGGACGAGGATTCGTTATATGCATAAGATAGTCAGTGCGGAAAGTGGAGACCTTCGCGAGCAATTTCGGTAATAGTATGGGTTCCGGCGGCCCCTTCAGCCGTAATAAATCCTCATCCTCATATCCTTATTATCGTCCTGAGCCTTCTTATCAGAGCCCTCAAGTTCGATGGCATTCCCGATATCGTGCGCTAAATCCCACGGCTCAGCAGCGATTATAAGGGGGCCTGCAGCTGACAAGGGCCTCGGAACGGCCGTGACGATAGCCCCCCAACAATAGCAGCGCCATCAGCAACCTGCAAAAAGTGTTCATCGCAATGGACGCAACTTACCAATGTCACCGAGGCACGTTTCCATTAAAATCAATGAAATTGATCGGATCGTTCCGAGCAAAGAGTACATGTTGAATGTTGAAGGCGTCGGTTGATTGAGCGCGATCGGGAAATTGTATAATGTCAAAAACCGTTCTAACTGTTTCTAGGGAGTGAGATATGGACGTGAAAAATGGTGGAATTACGTACGTCTGGGTCATAGAAGCGGTTTCCAAGGTAATAGATGCTCCCGAAAAGCTCTTTGCCTTGAAACTTGTATCGCGCAACATCAGGACCTTGTGATTCACTTTTCCGAATGTGTCGTATCTGTACGCTGTCACGATCTTGCCAGATACATCCGAAGCAGCAATCGTGCTTGAGCCGCCAATCCAGCTCGCGTTTGCAGATAGAGAGTGTTTGGCCAATGGTTCCAAACAGGTACCGCTTCACGTTCGCCAGAAAACCGTGGTAAAATGACCACGTTCGAGGTGGTCGCCCTGGGCACCATTGGTAACTAGTAACTGTTTGAATACCTTGGGTTTCTCAGTCGAGACCATGCCTGCTGCGATTGTGAGGCGATTTTTATCAATTGTGGATATATGACTATAATCATGCGAGACGAATAGGATCATAATTCAGAGCAACTTAATTTTTTTTGTTGACTGCTCGAGTCGTGGATGCTTCAAACCAGTCGAGTCGCAGGAAGTAACCAGCAGTATCGGATGGCTTCTTCCTACTTGAATCGTCTAGGCACCATGCGAAGGCGCTGAGTACACCGTGACTGTCCTCGTATGGCTCAGGTCCGAAGGGTCGCGCGGCGGACGAGCAGCAATGATATAGCAAGTCATCAGTCCTCAATTTGTTCCTTACGCCGGCCGTAGTTCTTGTATCTTCGGTTACCCATAAGTTAATCTTCATCACATTTGCGCTTCAAGTTCAAACTGTGTGACAGCGTGACATCGCTGATTTCGGACTCAGTCGCCCTTGCTCGTCACACCCCTCCAGCTCTTCCGCAGTTCGTTCGAGTCCTCGCAAGTAGAGGAAAATATGGTATCGTCAAGCTCGGCGAGCAGGTTCATCAGCCAACGGAGGAAGGAGATGTAACGAAACTCTGCCCCATAGAATAATGAACTCTGGGACTCACCTGTAAGTTGATTTTAACGTGCATTTGGTCGACCATGAGGTCTAAGCCCAGGGCCCACGGCAAGGGAGCACGAGGAAAAGAGACTCGATCGCCTCTCCACCTTCCCTAGGAAGTATCTACCACTATCTACTAGAGATCCAGAAGCGCATGGGTCAAGGAATCATTGAGCGCCAGTCTGGCCAGGACTGATGCGCAATGATCCCCATCCTCCCCGTTCAGACGATGAGCCTGGCCAGGGTTCACGTCGAACAGTTGATATAGAGTGAAATGGTATGTCTTCGAGTATTGCGTTGCTTCCATGCTTACTTGTTAAGCCTCATCCGATGTCGCCCGCCTCTCATGATGTTTGCGGTCATTGAGCTAGAAAGGTCAGCTGTGTCAATGGCGAAAGAAAAAGAGAGAGAGAAAAAGAGAAAACATCTATAAAGGATTTCAGGACGTCAACAGTCTCTCAACATTTTTCTCACCCAATGCTCTTGTTCGCGGCTTGTTGTGCCTGCGTCGCCCGCCTTTCTTGACACCCGCCTTAATGACGCTAGAAGGATCAGCTGTGCAAGTGGAGAAGAGAAATGATAGGAGAAAGTGCGCCCGTCTTTTAACACGTTTTAATTAATTTTTTCCTGATTTTTTCGTTTTTCACTTTTTTCGGCGTTTATGGTTGAAGGATATACGGGGATCGTCCGCCTTGGCATCACGACCGGTGTAATGAACAAGCCAAGAGAGAAACAGAAGAACTCAGGTACAAGATGCGGTTATAGGGTTTTCACGATTTTGATTTTTTTTTGAGGTTTTGTGGGAGTCGTCCCGGAATATCGAATGAAACAGACCAGATTTGGAGAGGTGCGCCAGCGCTCTAGGAGTTTTTTTGGTTTTAGCGGTCGTGACGGGAATAGGGGAGATTTGAGGATGAACAATGGGAGATGGCCGATCCGAGGAAGAGGTGAAACGGGCACCTGAGGAATTTCAGCAATGCTAAGGATGGAGAAGAACGGGAACAAAGCCTGGCCCAAACACCAATTATGCTCATCTTAATTACTCCCGGCCGTCCATGGGTACCTCGTCGTTGCCCGCCTCTCTTGAAGTTCGCCGCTATTGATCTGGAAAGGTCAGCTATGCCAATGGAGAAGAAGAAAGGAAATGCGAGGATCTAGGGGATTTCAGCGTGCTGATGAGGGAAGAAAAGAAACAAGGCTTCGTTTGACATGATGCCAAGTTCCGGTTCGTGACTTGTGCCCCGTCGCCCGCCTTTCTTGACGTTCACCATCGTTACGCTAGTAGAAATGTCAGCTAAGTCAACGGCAAAGAAAGGGAGAAGATATCTATGGAGGCTTTCAGCACGTCAAATGACAGATAACGAAAATGAACAAAAGCTTGCTCAGCGTCAGGCTTGGCTGCTCCCGTTGTGACTTGTTGCGCACCGCCGTCGCCCGCTCTCTTGACGCTCGCCGCAATTGAGCTAGAAAGTCAGCTATATCAAAGGAGAAACAGAGAGGAAGCAATTGCTCCGGTCCAACTTGCGCCTCGCCGTCGCCCGCCTTATTTGACGTTCGCCACCATCCAGCTAGGAATGTCACCTGCGCCAGTGGATGAGAGAAGCAAGAAAAAATTATAAAGACAGAAAATGAGAAAGAGAGAAAAGGAGAAAGCATCTATGAGGATTTCAGCACGTCAACAAAGTCTCTCAGCATTTTCTCACCTAACGCTCTTGTTCGCGGCTTGTTGTGCCCCGCGTTGCCCGCCTTTCTTGACGCCCGCCTTAATGACGCTAGAAGGATCAGCTATGCAAGTGGAGAAGAGAAATGATAGGGAATGTGCGCCCGTCTTTGACACATTAAAATTTTTTTTTCTGATTTATTCGTTTTTCACTTTTTTTCGGTGTTTATGGTTGAAGGGTATACGGGATCGTCCACCTTGAGTTGGCATCACGTCCGGTGTAATAACAAGCCAAGAGAAAATAGAAGAACTCAGATACAAGATGCGGATTTCGGGTTTTCATGCTTTTGAATTTTTTCGAGTTTTGCGGGAGTCGTTCCGGAATATCCGAGATCAAGAGAGGTGCGCCAGCGCTCTAGGATTTTCGTGGTCGTGACGGGAATGGAGGAGACTTGAGAATGCCTGAAGGGAGATGGCCAGTACAAGAAGAGGTGAGACGGGCATCTGAGGAATTTCAGCCACGCTAAGGATGGAAAAGAACGGGAACGAAGCCTGGCCCAACACCATTATGCTCATCTTAACTGCTCCCGTTCGTCGTTGCCCGCCTCTCTTAAAGTTCGCCGCTATTGATCTGGAAAGGTCAGCCATGCCAATGAAGAAGAAGAAAAGGAAATGCGAGGGTCTAGGGGATTTCAGCGTGCTGATAAGAAACAAGATTTCGTTTGACATGATGCCAACCGTTCCGGTTCGTGACTTGTGCCCCGTCCCCGCCTTTCTTGACGTTCACCATCGTTACGCTAGTAGAAATGTCAGCTAAGTCAACGGCAAAGAAAGGGAGAAGATATCTATGGAGGCTTTCAGCACGTCAACGACAGGGAATGAAAATGAACAAAAGCTTGCTCAGCGTCAGGCTTGGCTGCTCCCGTTTCTGACTTGTTGCGCGCCGCCGCTGCCCACTCTCTTGACGTTCGCCGCAGTTGAGCTAGACAGTCAGGTATATCAACGGAGAAACAGAGAGGGAGCAATTGCCCCGGTCCAACTTGCGCCTCGCCGTCGCCCGCCTTGCTTGACGTTCGCCACCATCCAGCTAGGAATGTCACCTGCGCCTGTGGATTGAGCTAGACAGTCAGGTATATCAAAGGAGAAACAGAGAGGAAGCAATTGCTCCGGTCCAACTTGCGCCTCGCCGTCGCCCGCCTTACTTGACGTTCGCCACCATCCAGTAGGAATGTCACCTGTGCCAGTAGATGAGAGAAGCAAGAAAAAATTATAAAGAAAGGTATGCCAGTTCGCCTAGATTTTATGCGTTTGAACTTTTTTCTGATTTATCCATTTTTTGCTTTTTTCAGGTTTTGTGACTGAAGGGAATACGGGGATCCGCCTGGATTGACGTCTGTCCGTCTATGCACGCATCGAGAAACGAGATAAGAGATAGAAAAAGCGAGACGTTCTGGGAACTGGAACAAGCATGCGGCCAGCGCTCATGACTTTTTTGGATTTTTTTTTCGGTGTTTTTGTGTTTTTTCATTTGAGAAGAGATCTAGGATGCAAAAGATGAAAAGAGGAAGGGAATTGAAGCAAGTACGACACCGATCTGCAACTTTTTCAACGAATTTTGTCGTTTTAATTTTAATTTTAATTTTTCATCCGACGCGCCAGCCCTATCAAACAAACATATGTCAAAGCGCCAACGGGATGAAACGTGAAACACTTGCAAGGCTATTATTGCTCAAATACTTGTCCCACCCATGCCTGAGAGCGAGTAGTGACGAACTGGGTCAGGGATCGTACCCTCTACTCCCGGCCCCGAGGCGTCACAAAGGGTTCCAGACGCGACTTGACCAGAGCACGCGCCTTCCCCCTTCTGCTAGCCCCAGTTTATGCCCGCATTCAACAATTCTTTATCCAAAAACCTATAAACGTCAGCAAAACCGGAGGAGAAAGTGGACAGTTGGAATGAAGAAGAAAGATGACGGTGGAAAACGAGAAATGGTGGTAGTTGCCAGCGCTCCAAGGAAACTATAAACGTCAGCTAATCAACCGAAGAAAGAGAAGGAAAAGGAACGATAACGAAATTCAGAATAATCCCGGTTTTGGCTCCCATGCCACGTCCCCATCCGATACCACTTTGTTGCATTCATTACCTCTTCTGGCGTTCAACTCAACGACAACGCTGACCACGGTTTCGTGCCACTCAAGCACAAGCGTAATTCCTGGATGACACGCATATAATCATGGAAGCGTCAAACTCTTCAACTTGGACGTACCTTCATCACTAAAACTCATATCCGCGAAGGCATCTACCTCGCCGTCATGCTCAATTTCTTGAACAATTCCATAAAGGTGGCTGTTCCGACATTAAATAACTCCAAAATGTGATAATCGCACAAGTTTACCTTGATCACCAACACACATATTTCTCCGTCTTCACCACTTATGTTTTCAATGAATTGTGAGCCTAAATCGCGTGGCGTATCTGGAATATCATAGCAACGTTACTCTGGGAGCTGGACATCCCATACCGTCCAGCGCCACGTCATTTCCATCTTCCTCACCTTGTTCAATCTCGTTAGCGGCTCAATGATATATCAATCAGAAATGGAACCCTACCATTGATATAAAGTTGAACGTCGTTGAGGACATCGACCTCGCCTGCAAGGTCAGAGTCCTGGATATTTTCGCCTCCGAGAACGCTTTGGTCCAACTCGGACTCCTCTACGAACTCGTCAGCCTCTGAAATGGGAGCAGACGTACCTCCTCGAAGCCGTCGACCCACCAGGGGATCGGTTTGCGATACCATTTGGAAACGGGGAGATGAGCGCAGCAGAGAGGTCGTGCATAGCGGTGTGGGTAGGGCGGTTGTTTGGGTGGATGATGATGGTGTTCATTGTAATGGCAGTATGGGCAATGAGCTATGAGATATCACAGATATCACAGGGCAGGAGCGGGTTTGGGTGGGAGTGGTAAAAGGGGGCTATCTGGTCGGAATGGCAGCGGCTGCCACTGGGCGGCTGACGATTGGGACCTGGGCTGGCTGACTCTTTCCCACTCCACGCCCAAAGTTTGCCAACGCGATGGAGCGTCCAAAGTCTGCAAATTCGTGTATTGCCTGCCACAAGTTGTTTATCGAGGATGATGATGGTAAATGAGGTAAGTTTGATTCCATACAAGTCATTCATCATAATCCCATATTGTCACTATCATATATTTATTGAGCGTTACATGATGTCGACTCATACATATCTGTAGCATAAGTCAAATTCGTTGAGATTGTAAAAATCTGCGACGTGCGAGCCGAGGCAACGATAATGCCTGTGTTGAAGCTTTGAAGGTTGGACCTGTCTGGGTTTATGTAACAGGCCAGATTTAATTTCGCAAAGGAATCGGGTGTTAGACGCGGAGCCGTCATTGAATGCCTTGGACTTGTATGTCCTAGCCATGGCAGGCTAACATTGGCCCAACGTCAACACCAGCAACGATCGCCTAATCTGGCAGGTCACGCGTCACGCGTTATCCGTGCATCAGTGGCACCAACTCGACGAAACTTTTGAAATTCACTTTCACCAAGCTTCCAGAGGTGAGCGTGCCGCACATCATCCTCAATACTCTCCAGATCCCAGTAACACAGTCTTACTTTCAGGATGAACAATTTACAAGAAGAGCTCACATCAAAACTCGGCATTCAATTTCCATCTCCCAACAGTAGTAACGCAGGGCATACATGCCGCCACTGCAACAAAAGGGAGCCGGACGACGCCGCCCCGGAGTAGAAATTTAAGGGGTGCTCTCGTTGCCGCGATGCTTACTACTGTTCGCCTGAGTGTCAGTCTGCGGACTGGAAGGGATATCACAAGCTTCATTGTGCAGTTGAAGCACTCGCAACCAACATCTACCTCGAGACCGTCCCAACGCGGAGAAAGCGATGGACCAACTCATTGATGCGTACAGGATGCGCGTCGAAGACGATTGCATGTATAGTGGCCAAATTCGCGGTTTATATGATGGGATCCCTTGCCCGACTTTCGCTCTTTTCTCGACCTTGCGGAGAGAAGGGCGGGGGTTTTACCAAGGTGGTGGAACAAATATACGCGCAAGATATGCGAGGCGCGCGCGTTGGACAGGAAGAATTGGAGTTGTATTGCTTATGCCGTGGAGAAATCCGATATCCAAGAGCACTACAAGGATAACATGATGCCGATGCAGTTGCGCATGTTGGCGGAGCAGGTATACGGACGGGGTGTCATGTGAATTGACCTCACCGAACCTTGGGACCACGGTCTTTTGTATTATAACTATGTATATTACATTCGTACAAAGTTGGGTTTTGGTCGTTCATTATAATAGGAATTGATTGGACGCCGCATCTTATCAGACTGCTGTGGCACGTTCACACCCTTGATAGCCTATTGATCAAAAGTCCGGCAACTTTTAGAAACCCAGCACTGTGGGGGAAATGTGCGCATGACAACAGGGCACGCGCCTGGCTCAGTTGAGGTGAGCACTGGGCATGCGAGATGCAAGCGGGTATAAGGTGGGTTCAAGAGGGAGGCTGCGAAGGCGAGGGTGCATAGTTTCTGAGGAGTACAAATGCCAAACGATGAATCTTACTATTATAGTGCAAGCCTCTAATCGAACAACACTCGACCGCTTTCACATTGTGTCTTGAACTCGTGCACACGATATTTGAGCGTGTTTTTGCTGGTGGCTGCGTGGCACGGTTAAAGCGGATGATTCGGTGTCACCCGACTCGAAGGGGACTTGAACGACACCAACGTTACTCGCATGATAAGACTTCCGTTTCAGTGATCCGAGTCCGGTTTCTCAGTAGATGATGAATCAAACTTTATATCGTCTTGAAGAGAAGTACCCCGGCAGAGCAATCCAAGCACCAACACGCACTCCATCGCTAGTCGCTCCTTCATTCGAGTCATGCCAGGCTGATCAGCACACACTGGCAAGTATCTCATCTGCGCTGGATTTGATGCGCTTCATCTCTCTTGTATTCATTATGACAGCGAAGGAAAGAAGAGTATTGAGCGGCGACAAGGACGACGGTTTTCATCCATATGATCAACTGACACGTCGGGGAAACTACTTGGCCACAAGGACAAAATGGTCATACCACCTACGATTCCGCGTTGACATACGCTCATCTTTTACAATGACAATACACTCTCCATCTTGTCAAATGTCCTTCTGCGAGTAAAGCCGCCTCCCACGACAGTAGCATCTTTGCTCTTTGCCAACGACGTTCATCCCCGCGGACAAGCTGTCGACTGCGCTGACGCAAAAGCTCTGCATGCACCAGAGACACGTCTTGTAACCATTTGATATCGACGGCCATATCGGACAGCAGCTCAACCACGTATTTTAAAGACAGTCGAAGGGGGGCAATGGACTGATTCTCCTCGAGGAACGGGATGGCACTTGTTACGAACAAAGAAGAAAAAGGCGAGACATGCAACCCAAGCGTCGTAAATTCCAGAACCATATTTGCTTGCGGTCGCTTGATATCGTAGACCGCACATTTGAGATGGCAATAGCGGACCAAGTCCAGATCGAGAAAAAGCGCTTGGTCATTCCTCGTTTCTTGAACTGTGGGACAAGTACCGTCGCGCATATACTAGCAGACATTCGTGAGACTGGCCAACAATGTCCATGACTCGATCATACCGAGCCAAGATAAAGCCTGTCCAGTGCAAATCGATAGATAATGCGCATCCACCAACAGGATTCGATGTTGAGTGACAATGTCCATCCAGAGACACAGAGCCTGCCCGAAAGCAACTCTTGCAAAGCGGTCGTCCCTAAGTTCGAGTGACCCGTTGGATAGGTTTTGAACAAGGGTGGAGAGAGGTATTTGTATAACAGACGACTTGTCGTGCTTGGTGAGACTGAAGAGTTTTGCGTACTGATGTTCCCAAGACGCGCGAGCGGGCACTAGAACCGTGACAAGGTACTGCAGAGTGTCGTTTTTTGGTTTCGTGGTGCGCTTCCTGCCGCAGGACTGGCAGAGAGTTAGAACGAATAGGATTACAAGGTACCCTGCCAGAACCGTAAAAACATGCGGGAGAGGGTGGGTGCCACCAGTGGGCCTTAGTAAGCAACCGTTTGAGAGTCAGCGCTAGTCACCATGTCGCCAAACATTATGCAGCACAGATTTTCAGGCCGTCGGGAAGTACATGAACCTAGGCAGGTAAGCGCAATAAAACGGTGCATGCCCTTTACGAACGAGGATAATCAATAGACTACAGAAAATAATGAACCTGTAGCAGTGGTGTTTGATTCAGCCAGCCCAGAACTTGGCCCAGGATTCGGGTCTCTACGTCGTGGACTGGCGCCGTTGATGTGAGCATTCATTTGGTTTACTTGCACTCGATCTAATCGATCTATTCCGATCGTTTACTCGATTGTTTCTTGTAGTCACGCCCCCAACGCGTCCACGCGTTTCTCGCGACTATTGGATCTTATTTGACAATGCTGAATGGCGGTTTGTCTCTTTGTCGAAGAGATTATCTATGCAAGATTTCATAGAAGATAGCGATGGCCATGGAGCCGTCAGCCTCAATCAATCACGATCGGCTTATGATATTTTTGGCCCGGGAGGCTAACCCACATCAATGCCATCGTGCTCGCGTGCTCTTGTCTCAGTCCTTCTTGCTTTCCGACCACCGTCAGGCAGTCATCCAAGAAGAATTTTTGTCTCAACGCATACAGCGCATTACTCGTATAACGATGTTCAAATCTCTCAGCTACCGCAGTTTATTACAGAGTGCGTGCTTTGACCTTTTCCGTGATAGCGAGCTCACCGCCATGCCTATTTTCAGTGCCTTTGACCTCTCCTCGCTCGCCCAGGCACTAGAGGAAGTCGTCATACCTCAAATCGGTCGTCTCGCCGTGGCCGCTTTTAAGGCCTTTGACCTCTCGTCGCTCTCCAGGGCTTTGGATGAAGACATTGCAGCTCATGCAGCTCGCCTATCCGTTGCAGTCTCCGACGCATTTGATCTCTCCCCGTTATCCCTGGCCTTGGAGGAAGTTATCGCGACTGAAGTTGCCCGCCCCCCGCTAAAGCTGTTACGACGTCTTTGACCTTTCCTCGCTCTCGCGAGCTCTGGATGAATGTGTCCCTGTCTTTGCTCAGCTTCCAGGTGAGTGTTTGTTTCTCGCTGAGTGTAAGGTGTTTACGATAATAATACTTCAGCTAAAGTGAAGCATGAACTTCCTAATATGAATTATCATCTGCATATGACGAGGACTGCCCTGGCAACCACAGAATTTGTGAACAAGCTTCACGGTAATATTACGCCGCAGTAACCTCCTCGACTATCTCAGCGCATATGACCGAAAAGTCGCGTGTTGTAGATGCCCCAACCATGACCGTCAACCCTAAGCCAGTACCGACAAGCGAGGCTGAAAAATCAGCTGCCCCTAATACTTCAGTTACAGTAAAGCACGAGCTTCCAAACATGAATTATCATCTGCATATGACGAGGAATGCCTCGGCAACCACACAATTCGTGAACACGGTTCACGATAATATCACCATCCTCACAGTAACCTCCTCCACTATCTCAGCGCGTAAGGCCGAAAAGTCGCGTGCCGTAGATGCCCCGGCCGAGGTCGTCAATGCTACGCCAGTGCCAACAAGTGAGGCTGCAAAATCCGCTGCCCCAGTCATGCCTCCTCGCATCGACATGATCAACTTGGCGAGTTCCTCTAAAGTCGTCATGGAAGACTTGAAGTGGCGCACCGGCACTGATCGTTGTTCAAGTACCTTTCCTAAACCATCCAAACGTACTCAGGCTCCGACTGCTATCGACCCCAATATCAGCCACACGCCCGGTCGCAATCCGAAGAACAAATCAATCCCATCCAAGAAGCCATCCATTGATAGACCTGTTATCATCGACCCTTCACCTCGTCAAATAAAGTTATGGCATCCTCCGCCTCCTTAAATTTCCATACGTCTGCTACCTGATCGTCTCCAAGAAGCGAAAGTACGATGTCATGGTTGGAACGTCGGATACCCTGGTTCCCAATAAGAAATGCAAGTATAGCCACGTCATAACGCTTCCGAGCAGGAAACGCAAACTTAGTGATGCATTCGAATCGTTTGAAACGGCCGCCCGGCCACGAAGCACAAGATAGACCATGTGCCAGAATTTCCAGTGGTACCTGAGATCGTAACAACTTTTTTACCTGTCAAGCAACGTAGTGAATCCAAGTTAACATCCGAGCCTGCTCAGTCGAAGGCTCTGCCACCTGTCAATCAACGCGGCGAATGTGAGCAAATCTCCGAGCCCGCTCGGACAAAGGCTCTGCTGCCTCTCGACCACAACAACGAATCTAAGCAAGCGAAGCAAATCCCCCAAACTTCTCATACCAAATATCTGCCAACCAAGAAACGCTCACACGACGACGCATTCGAGTCTCCAGAAGTTACCGTCACAAAGGATCCGAGGAAGCGCCGGCGTGAAGTTTATGCTCGGCCCTCCACCACTGCTACACCGACATCCAGAAATCCCAAGCGCGAAGCGAACCATCTCAAGCTTGTTACAACGAAGGAGATGGCCTAATTTCCTATGAAGAATTCGAAGCCCTGGCTGACCGTGCCGCTTGGCATCAACTCGAGGACGATCGTCAGACGATCATCACTTCTCTTCCGGTAGCTGTGAAACGGACACACCATGCTGCAGATGTATTTGCTGAGGAACAGGTCGAGAACAATGTCAGTGTGGACAAGCTCATTGCAGAATGTTGTGCTGCCGTCGTTGAACAACCCCAAGGAGAAGACCTGGCCACAGATATAGAAGATAGTGCAGAATGCGACGATGGCCAGACGCAAGGAGGGGTTGTAGGAGAGGGTTCCATTGATGAAGAGGAGGCCGAGGCCGACGAAGATGAAGATGAAGAAGAGGAAGAGCACGGCAGGCACGTTATCTTCAGCTGTGCCGTGAAGTCTTTGGCGATGGGGAAGACAGTGATGAGGACTACTAAGCGCCAATCATGGCAACCCACCCCATCCACCATCCATCCAGTTGACCCAAGGGGTGAATTTCAAAAGTTTCGTCGAGTTAGTGCCACTGATGCACGGATAACGCGTGACGCGTGACCTGCCATTAGGCGATCGTTGCTGGTGTTGACGTTGGGCCAATGTTAGCCTGCCATGGTTAGGACATACAAGTCCAAGGCATTCAATGACGGCTCCGCGTCTAACACCCGATTCCTTTGCGAAATTAAATCTGGCCTGTTACATAAACCCAGACAGGTCCAACCTTCAAAGCTTCAACACAGGCATTATCATTGCCTCGGCTCGCACGTCGCAGATTTTTACAATCTCAACGAACTTGACTTATGCTACAGATATGTATGAGTCGACATCATGTAACGCTCAATAAATATATGATAGTGACAATATGGATTATGACGAATGACTTGTATGGAATCAAACTTACCTCATTTACCATCATCATCCTCGATAAACAACTTGTGGCAGGCAATACACGAATTTGCAGACTTGGACGCTCCATTGCGTTGGCAAACTTTGTGCGTGGAGTGGGAAAGAGTCAGCCAGCCCAGGTCCCAATCGTCAGCCGCCCCAGTGGCAGCCGCTGCCATTCCGACCAGATAGCCCCCTTTTACCACTCCCACCCAAACCCGCTCCTGCCCTGTGATATCTGTGATATCTCATAGCTCATTGCCCATACTGCCATTACAATGAACACCATCATCATCCACCCAAACAACCGCCCTACCCACACCGCTATGCACGACCTCTCTGCCGCGCTCATCTCCCCCGTTTCCAAATGGTATCGCAAACCGATCCCCTGGTGGGTCGACGGCTTCGAGGAGGTACGTCTGCTCCCCATTTCAGAGGCTGACGAGTTCGTAGAGGAGTCCGAGTTGGACCAAAGCGTTCTCGGAGGCGAAAATATCCAGGACTCTGACCTTGCAGGCGAGGTCGATGTCCTCAACGACGTTCAACTTTATATCAATGGTAGGGTTTCCATTTCTGATTGATATATCATTGAGCCGCTAACGAGATTGAACAAGGTGAGGAAGATGGAAATGACGTGGCGCTGGACGGTATGGGATGTCCAGCTCCCAGAGTAACGTTGCTTATGATATTCCAGATACGCCACGCGATTTAGGCTCACAATTCATTGAAAACATAAGTGGTGAAGACGGAGAGAATAGTGTGTTGGTGGATCAAGGTAAACTTGTGCGATTATCACATTTTGGAGTTATTTAATGTCGGAACAGCCACCTTTATGGAAATTGTTCAAGAAATTGAGCATGACGGCGAGGTAGATGCCTTCGCGGATATGAGTTTTAGTGATGAAGGTACGTCCAAGTTGAAGAGTTTGACGCTTCCATGATTATATGCGTGTCATCCAGGAATTACGCTTGTGCTTGAGTGGCACGAAACCGTGGTTAGCGTTGTCGTTGAGTTGAACGCCAGAAGAGGTAATGAATGCAACAAAGTGGTATCGGATAGGGACGTGGCATGGGAGCCAAAACCGGGATTATTCTGAATTTCGTTATCGTTCCTTTTCCTTCTCTTCTTCGGTTGATTAGCTGACGTTTATAGCTTCCTTGGAGCGCTGGCAACTACCACCATTTCTCGTTTTCCACCGTCATCTTTCTTCTTCATTCCAACTGTCCACTTTCTCCTCCGGTTTTGCTAACGTTTATAGGTTTTTGGATAAAGAATTGTTGAATACGGGCATAAACTCGGGGCTAGCAGAAGGGGGAAAGGCGCGTGCTCTGGTCAAGTCGCGTCTGGAACCCTTTGGTGACGCCTCGGGGCCGGGAGTAGAGGGTACGATCCCTGACCCAGTTCGTCACTACTCGCTCTCAGGCATGGGTGGGACAAGTATTTGAGCAATAATAGCCTTGCACGTGTTTCACGTTTCATCCCGTTGGCGCTTTGACATATGTTTGTTTGATAGGGCTGGCGCGTCGGATGAAAAAAGAAATTAAAATTAAAACGACAAAATTCGTTAAAAAAGTTGCAGATCGGTGTCGTACTTGCTTCAATTCCCTTCCTCTTTTCATCTTTTGCATCCTAGATCTCTTCTCAAATCTGAAAAACACAAAAACACCGAAAAAGAAAAATCCAAAAGAATTCATAGAGCGCTGGCCGCATGCTTGTTCCAGTTCCCAGAACCGTCTCGCTTTTCTATCTCTCTTATCTCGTGTTTCTCGATGCGTGCATAGACCGGACGGACGTCAACTCCAGGCGAATGATCCCCGTATTCCCTTCAGTCACAAAACCTGAAAAAAGCAAAAAATGGATAAATCAGAAAAAAAGTTCAAACGCATAAAATCTAGGCGAACTGGCATACCTTTCTTTATAATTTTTTCTTGCTTCTCTCATCTACTGGCACAGGTGACATTCCTAACTGGATGGTGGCGAACGTCAAGTAAGGCGGGCGACGGCGAGGCGCAAGTTGGACCGGAGCAATTGCTTCCTCTCTGTTTCTCCTTTGATATACCTGACTGTCTAGCTCAATCCACAGGCGCAGGTGACATTCCTAGCTGGATGGTGGCGAACGTCAAGCAAGGCGGGCGACGGCGAGGCGCAAGTTGGACCGGGGCAATTGCTCCCTCTCTGTTTCTCCTTTGATATATCTGACTGTCCAGCCAACTGCGGCGAACGTCAAGAGAGCGGGCAGCGGCGTCGCGCAACAAGTCAGAAACGGGAGCAGCCAAGCCTGACGCGGAGCAAGCTTTTGTTCATTTTCGTTCCCTGTCGTTGACGTGCTGAAAGCCTCCATAGATATCTTCTCCCTTTCTTTGCCGTTGACTTAGCTGACATTTCTACTAGCGTAACGATGGTGAACGTCAAGAAAGGCGGGCGACGGGGCACAAGTCACGAACCGGAACTTGGCATCATGTCAAACGAAGCCTTGTTTCTTTTCTTCCCTCATCAGCACGCTGAAATCCCCTAGATCCTCGCATTTCCTTTCTTCTTCTCCATTGGCATAGCTGACCTTTCCAGATCAATAGCGGCGAACTTTAAGAGAGGCGGGCAACGACGAACGGGAGCAGTTAAGATGAGCATAATGGTGTTGGGCCAGGCTTCGTTCCCGTTCTTTCCATCCTTAGCGTGGCTGAAATTCCTCAGATGCCCGTCTCACCTCTTCTTGTACTGGCCATCTCCCTTCAGGCATTCTCAAGTCTCCTCCATTCCCGTCACGACCACGAAAATCCTAGAGCGCTGGCGCACCTCTCTTGATCTCGGATATTCCGGAACGACTCCCGCAAAACTTCAAAAAAAATTCAAAAGCATGAAAACCCGAAATCCGCATCTTGTATCTGAGTTCTTCTATTTTTCTCTTGGCTTGTTTATTACACCGGACGTGATGCCAACTCAAGGTGGACGATCCCGTATACCCTTCAACCATAAACACCGAAAAAAGTGAAAAACGAAAAAATCAGGAAAAAATTAATTAAAACGTGTTAAAAGACGGGCGCACTTTCTCCTATCATTTCTCTTCTCCACTTGCACAGCTGATCCTTCTAGCGTCATTAAGGCGGGTGTCAAGAAAGGCGGGCGACGCAGGCACAACAAGCCGCGAACAAGAGCATTGGGTGAGAAAAATGTTGAGAGACTGTTGACGTCCTGAAATCCTTTATAGATGCTTTCTCTTTTTCTCTCTCTCTTTTTCTTTCGCCATTGACACAGCTGACCTTTCTAGCTCAATGACCGCAAACATCATGAGAGGCGGGCGACATCGGATGAGGCTTAACAAGTAAGCATGGAAGCAACGCAATACTCGAAGACATACCATTTCACTCTATATCAACTGTTCGACGTGAACCCTGGCCAGGCTCATCGTCTGAACGGGGAGGATGGGGATCATTGCGCATCAGTCCTGGCCAGACTGGCGCTCAATGATTCCTTGACCCATGCGCTTCTGGATCTCTAGTAGATAGTGGTAGATACTTCCTAGGGAAGGTGGAGAGGCGATCGAGTCTCTTTTCCTCGTGCTCCCTTGCCGTGGGCCCTGGGCTTAGACCTCATGGTCGACCAAATGCACGTTAAAATCAACTTACAGGTGAGTCCCAGAGTTCATTATTCTATGGGGCAGAGTTTCGTTACATCTCCTTCCGCCGTTGGCTAAATGGGTGATGAACCTGCTTGGCACCGAGCCTGACGATACCATATTTTCTTCTACTTGCGAGGACTCGAACGAACTGCGGAAGAGCTGGAGGGGTTGTGACGAGCAAGGGCGACTGAGTCCGAAATCAGCGATGGTCACGCTGTCACACAGTTTGAACTTGAAGCGCAAATGTGATGAAGATTAACTTATGGGTAACCGAAGATACAAGAGACTACGGCCGGCGTAAGGAACAAATTGAGGACTGATGACTTGCTATATCATTGCTGCTCGTCCGCCGCGCGACCCTTCGGACCTGAGCCATACGAGGACAGTCACGGTGTACTCAGCGCCTTCGCATGGTGCCTAGACGATTCAAGTAGGAAGAAGCCATCCGATACTGCTGGTTACTTCCTGCGACTCGACTGGTTTGAAGCATCCACGACTCGAGCAGTCAACAAAAAAAATTAAGTTGCTCTGAATTATGATCCTATTCGTCTCGCATGATTATAGTCATATATCCACAATTGATAAAAATCGCCTCACAATCGCAGCAGGCATGGTCTCGACTGAGAAACCCAAGGTATTCAAACAGTTACTAGTTACCAATGGTGCCCAGGGCGACCACCTCGAACGTGGTCATTTTACCACGGTTTTCTGGCGAACGTGAAGCGGTACCTGTTTGGAACCATTGGCCAAACACTCTCTATCTGCAAACGCGAGCTGGATTGGCGGCTCAAGCACGATTGCTGCTTCGGATGTATCTGGCAAGATCGTGACAGCGTACAGATACGACACATTCGGAAAAGTGAATCACAAGGTCCTGATGTTGCGCGATACAAGTTTCAAGGCAAAGAGCTTTTCGGGAGCATCTATTACCTTGGAAACCGCTTCTATGACCCAGACGTACGTAATTCCACCATTTTTCACGTCCATATCTCACTCCCTAGAAACAGTTAGAACGGTTTTTGACATTATACAATTTCCCGATCGCGCTCAATCAACCGACGCCTTCAACATTCAACATGTACTCTTTTGCTCGGAACGATCCGATCAATTTCATTGATTTTAATGGAAACGTGCCTCGGTGACATTGGTAAGTTGCGTCCATTGCGATGAACACTTTTTGCAGGGTTGCTGATGGCGCTGCTATTGTTGGGGGGCTATCGTCACGGCCGTTCCGAGGCCCTTGTCAGCTGCAGGCCCCCTTATAATCGCTGCTGGAGCCCGTGGTCTCGCGCACGATATCGGGAATGCCATCGAACTTGAGGGCTCTGATAAGAAGGCTCAGGACGATAATAAGGATGAGGATGAGGATTTATTACGGCTGAAGGGGGCCGCCGGAACCCATACTATTACTGAAATTGCTCGCGAAGGTCTCCACTTTCCGCACTGACTATCTTATTGCATATAACGAATGCTCGTCCACGGTCTGATCCATCTACAGCGCACATATGAAAAGAGACGCGAAGTTGTTCGCACTATCGACAATTTCTGGCCCATTGCGTTGATGAAGAACACTTTGCTTGGATTGCATATGCAACGCGGCGCTGATCGACTTGCATTGAGCTATCTTGAAGATGTCTGGGTTCCACGTGATAAAAAAGAACCCAGATGCTATGCCATTGAATTCGTGAGCTTCAAAATGCATTTACTTGACGCCGACATTGTCTCAGCACTTCAAGGAAAATCCGTACTTTGCGGACAAAGTCTTGGCCAAGGAATACAAGTATGTTTCACCATTGGCTGCCAGTGAGATCCCGGATGCCGACGGCATTATCCCATCGATGTTGGATTTTTCATGGGATCGAGATGTGCAGTCGTCGGTATGTTCAAAGTTTTAAGGTCAAGGACCATTTATGTCAGCTGCGCAGTCGGTCAAAATTCATTGGAAGGATGCAAGCAAAGCATTGAAAAAGTTGTACCCACACAAAACGAGCGAAGATGAAGATTTTCGTGATTGTCGTGATTATGGCAGTTTCTTCAACTTTTTTGAACTTGAGGAAGATAGCGATCAGGTTCGTCTCACACGCCAGTATACATTATAATCAAAACATTTCTATAGACCGGCCTCGAAATTGCAAACGAAATCTTCCCGGAGGCAATTCGTTATTTTTTTAGGGCGAAGGTGGTCTCGACTCTGATGAATGATAATGAAGATGACGAGGCAGAGGGTATGGACATTAAATGCCACAGTATAAATCCATTCCAGTTACCGTCTGTAGCAATGACTACTTCGCCTGCCGCCATGGTCACTTGCATTCCACTCTCCAACCTGGGTTACAGTCACTACGAACGCCAATGATTATCGCGATTGGGGTCCTGGGGAAACAATGGGGACTACTGAACGAAACATGTTTTTGCCGTGCCACACATCGCAAGTACCTGTATATCTCATGTCATATTAACACTTTCAATATCACTGTTTTCTATTCGAAAAAAGAAGCTAAAGATACTCTGTTAATTTCCGCTCGAAAATTCCCGGTGAGCTGTGTGACAGATTCTGTGACCGTGCCAACTGCCAAGTGCAAACGCCATCGAATCATACATTCACAAGCCAATGTCCCCGAACGCAGTGCTTGCCGAGCATGACATCGACGTCGCTTGGGAGCAAAGAGCAATCAAAACTGATTCACCTCAAGATACCCTCCCCAACGACGTTCTTGCCCATATATTTGTCCTCATTTCGCAAGACCATGGACCCGTAGCATTCCCTATTCGAAACTACGAAAGACCTCCTCAGCTTGCACTGTCGCGTGTCTGTTCACGTTGGCGCACGTTGGCACTCAGTACATTCGAACTATGGAACAACGTCTGTCTTGTTGGCCGTGGATATGACAATCGGATCAGTCTACTTTACCATGAATGGCTCTTACGCGCCGGGAGCTCTCCCATAGAGCTATCGCTCCGAATCCATGGTTCATATCGAGATGATGACGCAGCCAGGATCATCCAGGATACTGTCTCTTACTTCAAGCCTTGGATCAAGATGCTCCACATTGATCTGACTTTTCGTCAGTTCAAAGCGTTATCAAACTTCCCCGATTCCATTTTACCACACGTCGAGAAGCTCGAACTCGAGTTCGATTATTACGATGTCAGGGAGCTTCTTAGCACTGGACCAGTCACTTTCACCAGACTACGATCACTGGTCCTTGGTAAAAGATTCTATACATCATTTGATTCGGACCTCTCGAATATTTCTCTGCCATGGAGTCAGTTGCAGTCCTTGGAGCTTTACTTCAAAGCTAGAGACCTGATACCGGTCTTTGACACATTGCGACAGACACCATTACTACAGGAACTCCGACTTTGTATTCAACCAGGCACTTCCCATCCCTTGGCTCCATGGGAGAAGTTAACCATTTCTAGCTTGCGGTGCATCTGCTTCAAATTCTTGATCGAAGTCGACGACACTACCAAGGTCCTCCGTAATATCACTTGCCCTGTCCTTGTCGAACTCGTCATAGAAAGCAGAGGATCGTCAAAAGAAACATATGAGATTATCAAGCAACAGTACAACTTGCAAGGACTCGAGGAGCTCTCATTTCTTGATCCTACAGTTCCCGCCTCTTCTATCCTGAAGGACGCACCTAAGCTACAGAGACTTTGGATAAGTGGAGACACAATAGACGACGATGCAATTGCGGGTCTGTCAAACGGCACCCTTGGCCGTTACCTCAGAGAATTGATGATTAATTCTGCTTGTGATATCGATCAACTGCTCAACATGGTGGAGATGCGCAAGAGAACAGTTGACAGGCTGATCGAAATCATGGATTATGCCCAGGAGGACGTTCGCCGATTCAAAGAGGCTGGTGGGGTACTTTACCATTAGTTTCGGTGCAAGTGCTATGACCTAATTTCGACGTCTCCGATATTTTAATTTGTCATTCTCGGTACACTACATTTATAAACTACTCTTTATTCCGGTTCAGACGCGCTATTTTTTACGTTGTTTTGCTGAGAATTCGGCGAGATATGTCAAGTTCTTTTTTGCGAAACTTTTTTTTCGGAAATTTCCGGCGCGTCACGTTATCTGAAAACAACAATAATAGCTGTGAACTTTATAATTATGTCCACATGTACAAACATTGATTATAACACAGATTAGATAAGATCGGATAGATCCGAGATGTTTCCCACGGTGCGGAACACATCGTGTATGCAACGGATTACATCTGTTTCAACAGATAGAAACAGATTGCCGAGGGCTGTGGTGCTGCACAAGTATAAGAGAGACCCACGCAAACCTGTGTGGCATCGTGTGCTGGTCACCGCATCCACTCCTCTGGCAGGTAGCAATGATGGCATCCGCTCGCATCTTTCTCATCCTCTGGGTTCCTCTACTTCTGCACGGCGCCCCAACCCTTCCCGATAAAAATCAGCCTGGCAACTCACCCAGTGGATCCCAATCATTACCATCACTGAGGGATACACTGGCACTCCACGATGTTCAATTACTGCCACTGAGTCAGTCAGTCGTCGGCCAACCCAATCGGCCACCACTTCCGAGTCAATCCACATCTGACAGAGTCGTACCAACCACTGAATTGGCCAATAATGCTTGCACGATACCACAAGGCTCCAAATATTGGCCATACCCATATACTGAACCATTCAGAATGCTACCCGTTAAGAGGGTGCGCAACACATTCAAAGACCGGGTCGTTTTCTCGCCACATGGCGACATTATTTTCGTAAAAAAAGGCAGCAGTATCATGATGGGCCAACTTCAGTTGCCCAGTGCCAGCTCGGGTGAAATTGGAATCTACATCGTTGACAAAACTGTAGGCACTTCAATTACCCATGGTTTTTTCGTAACGCATCCGAATTTCCCAAATGTAGGATGAGCTCGCTCGAACCACTTGTGCATTACAAGAGAACACCAGATATTACTCGACTCGTGCAGGCCAGCTTCCCCCTCTCTCCTCCAAAATCACTACTGCACGTTCAGACTGGGTCGCTCGCACGCCAAAGAACGACTTCGTGTTCTTACCAAAAGGTACCATCATCATCTCAGTAAAAATAGACGACATGAGCTTGCCCGGCCCCGGCACTCGAATCCGACTCATTGATGGCAAGAAACTGCCACCGGAAGGACATTGGACAATATGGTAGACAATCGTGGTCTTTCTCGACCGTAACACGTCTGACTTTCACAAATGTAGGACCTGGACAAGGATACACAGGGGGGACTTCGATATACAGCGAACTTGAACATGGAATTGGATGAGTGCTGGTATGTGTGCGGCTGTTATGATATCAACCTGTGAAGTCGGCATGGATTTGTTAAATAAGGTGCTCGTTCCGACGTTGTCCACCGGGTATTTATGCAATTGATTACTTTATTGAATGTGGTTAGAATATACAAAACCTGATGTTGAGAAATACTGCAGCTTGTGCTGAGCTCGACAAATAAAGATGTTGAATAAATTCTCGACTCATTTTTACCTCAAGGCCGACAGCGTTCACCTCTTGCACCTCCTCCTTCAGCCCATTTTCACTTTCAGCATGGAGAATAGCCTTTTCCCCTAAATCATGCTCGCAGAGGAAGGCATTCCTTTCGGTGATACGGAGCCCGCATGTGCCAATTGTAAAAAACGCGAGCCAGATAATGCCACTCGGGAGCAGAAGCTCCTAAAGTGCTCTCGATGTCAAGATACCCTCGATGATGCTGCGTATGTTGGCGGAGCAGGTATACGACGGGGTTTGATGTGAGTTGACGTCGTTGCAGATCTTGGTGTTGTCGTTGCTTTTACAATTACATGCACGCGTTTAGCTGGTTTATGACCATGAGTGTCATTGATAGACACCGCCCCCGCCTTGAGTTGGCCATTGAACGGTCCAGTCAGGTCCTCGATTTTTTCAAAGCGATATTCTGCAAAGTCTACGATCGTAGAACGAAGGTTGGGACGCAATATAATGCGCCTCCGAACTGCCTGCCGTTCACTTTGCCCTTGATTTTGTCACCTTGCAGACTAAATGAGCCCAGAGCTGTTGTTTCACTGAACCCCTAATAAGCATGTCTGCCTGACATGAAGGAAGCGTAGAGCAAGTACCTCGTTTTTGTGCTATCATCCTGCGCGGGGATATTTTGTGCTATCATAAGATAAAGCGCGGGATTGATGTCCAGGTCAGGCAATGCCACATCCCCATTAAATAATAGTGCAGAGCGGCATGCCATTGAGGAGCCTCTAATTAGCACATCTGTGTGACACGAAAAGAAGCGTAAAGCAAGTACCCCGGAGTGCTATCATACTGCGAGGGGGCGGAAAAAACCACTGCCGACGCGGCGGTAAGAGTCAAAAATGCAGTTGCAAAGGAGAATATCATGGAGAAGGATGATTAGATGCTGAGGAGTTGGAGAAGCAATGAACGCCCTAAGAGATGATGTAGGGCCCAGAGCTTTTACATGCCAAGCGGGGGTTGCGGGCATTTCGCATCTCCATGATACGGAGAACCTTTGACGCAAACTTTCGCTTGCAGCCGTAATTGATCTGATGATATGACCCTGCAGATAACTGACCTGTCTGAAGCACTCCGAGCATTGGGTAAGTATGATGTATGATGGTACGTACGGAAGCCCGCAGGAGGCCGTGTCCAGTTCGCCGAGCAGGTTTGGCGTCCAGACACCCTCCCTAAATATGGCTTCCCCATTGCTACACCACAAGAGTGTAATTTTCGCCTCCTGTGATTCCAGGTGCGGGTATCCAGAATCTAATGTTGCGACGTGTATAGATGGGTCCGGATTTGATAGAATTGTTCTGCTGCCATTTTCACAGACGAAGTATGACTAGCGGTGCGGATGAATTCTCGCAGGTTAGGGCACCAGGTTGCGAGGTGGACGTTACGGGAGGTGGCAGTGGGAGGGCCGACTGGCAAGGTAATGATCCCCGGACGGAAGACGAGTGGGCGAGCTCAATTCGGTTGAGTTGCCGTGACTGCGGAAGAAGTTGGAGAAGTCGTGGCCAGCGTAGTAAAAGCCGGCAGTGACACTAGAGACATTTTGGATCATGGGTATATTCCAGTGGGTAGGACGGCGAGGGTGGCATCGTGCGAGCAGACTTCGGGGGCGAAAAGAGAGGGGAGGGTGAGTGGTGCACCTTCGGAAGGGTACTTAAAGGTTGTGGATGTCCATGTTGGAAAAAGTAGGCTCTACGTATTCTAGCTTGACCACGATGTTGGAGAGCAAGGGGAAGAGGCGGAGGTGGAAAGATGTCGGCATAGTTGGTCCAAGAAAGACGGCGGAGGGCGCTTGGAGTGAGTGAGGGAAGTGCTGGACGCATACACGCTTGTGAGAACCGACCTGTATTCGGTGTAGATTTCAAGGTAGTGCGCGTTGTCGATGATGCGCAGCCCTTTTTGGATCGTGGATGAAGCACGAGTCCACCCTCCTGTGCAAAGCTTGTTTTTTTTCAGAACTGCAAACGTAGCGGGCTCCAAGGACATCGGAATCCCAGAGTTTTCAGTTCGAAACAATCCCTCGGGATATCGAGAATCTACAGGCCAAAGTTGTCACTTCCAGTGATTGAGTGCCCGTACTTTGTGGGACCAACATTTCCCTGCTCACGTAATCCTCCAATCTGCACACACGCCAGGGGACTCTGGAATACAGCTTCCGATGCCCACCCTCTGCTTCCCACAATATCCGCAAACGAATCAGGTTGACGTCCATATATCTGGGCCTGAGGGGGCAATGAAGAAGCAAAAACGCTTCCAAGAGCAGAGGTGTCACTGGGGGCACGGGGCTCAGCGCACCCTGGCGATATGCTCGTAGTTCTACCTGGTCGATTGGAAGGGCGGTGCCGGGCAGACTGGTTGGTTCGTTGCATTTACGATTCTCGCTGTCGATCGTCACAATCCACTCAATATCGCTCCAAAAAACATTACCATTGCACCGCCATTCGCACCCTAGGTGGCGTTACACGAAGACGTTTTCGGCGCCATTTATTACACCGTTCAAGACGGGTTGAACGCACCTTGACAGCTCTGTACACCCAGGCCCCCAACACTATCTTTCACACGGTCCCTAGATCTCCCGCAAGGCAATGAGAGCGCTGCAAATACGTCATCGCAGACTGTCTGCGGGGTGGGAATTGCTTCTGTGGTGCGGGCTGTTATAGTACATAGCGGGGCGGATATTCGTTGTCGGGGATGCGTCTATGCGTCGATGGAATTCATCGATGTTTCTTTCATCGTATTAGCTTGATTGAAACGCGGGAGATAATTTCCCGTTGGCGAGGTGATGCGGCCCTCCGCGTTTTCTGATATCTTTCCGCTTGCCATATACATTTCCACTTCCGGACAGCGGCTTATTAAATGCGCCGTATTTCCGCAGAAGTTGCACGCGCGGAATCCACTTTGCTGCGCGGGCTGTGACGTTCCTAAAGGACGGGGTTAGCGCTGCTCGCTGGGGGACCGTACGTGCGGAACTGCGGTGCAGTTGGCGGGGCGCGGTATTGATTTGTTGCGAGTGCCTGCCTTAGCTGCAGCATCATGGTCTGCCCAAGTTTCTCCAACATTGCCGCCATTTCTTCTTGCTTGACGAATTGTGGAGCTGCTATTGGCTCGGATTTGACTTGCGGTGGCGGCGGGGATTCGGATCTTATCGCGTATGAGGAGACAGCGGCCCTATTAATTAGCTTATCATAAAATGATTGACCTTGTATGACTTCCTGAGCCGCTGCCAGGTCTGCTCTAGCGAGAATGGATCGCCGCGGTGTACGTTCGGATATTGGCTTCTCAGCCATTTGAACATCTCGGTTGCGACGTTCACTTGGAATCCCTTGAAAAAGTACTCGCTCTGCTGGCGCACCGAGAGCCGTCATGACTGATGAGATATTTAGTTATTACCAGGAAGCGCTGGTAATAGCTGCATAGGCTTTCCGCGGTTTTTCCACCCGAGCCTGAGGGTTTCCTCGATTAAACGCTCCAGGTGGTCCTGCGATTACTGACGCTCGTTGATAACTCCGCTATACAGTGTTTGTATAGATAGTTTGAACCTTCGTATGTCGCAGGTGCGGGAAACGTTTCGACGGACCCCCATAGCTCATACTCGGTGTCTTCCAAGTACCGGAGCGCATACGTTTTCTTTTTCTTCGTCCGCTGTTACCGCGGTTTCCCGGAAGAGTAGCTCTAACTCTTGGAAATACCGAGGTAGGCGACGCGGCTGCGAGGAATCGAAACGGGGCGCGGAATTGCTGTATTGCGTGGCATGGATTGTGCGATGACGAGGATCGGGTCGGGTTAGCGGCCATTGCGGATAGCGTAACGGGTGGAATAGAAATGCGGGGTTGGTTGAAAAGTAGGGATTTATCGGTGGAGCGGACTTTGTTGCGGCAGGTGCTGTACTGCTGAAATCGATACTACTGTGCGGGGGAGAGGGGTGCGGACTTTGCGAACGTGATGATGTGAGCGGACTGCTGGAGCGATCGCTGTCCTGGTGATTATCCGCGGTCTCTGCGTTATCTGTGGTTCGTGACGAAGATGCTGTGGGGTGCGTGAGCAACTTGTTTATCCGTTCCGTACGCTGGAATTCCGGTGAGAGTCCTAGATTGCGGCGGGACTGGCGACCAAAGCTACTGGTGTGCTTAAAAATCTCCGTTAGCGCTTGGCTAGGGTCCTGTTGTAGAAGGTGCTGTGCGGTTTCTGCTCCTTTTTTCAATGAGTTGTACCAATCGGTGACTAGTTTACCGGATGCTGGTGATGTAGCGAGATGTCCTGGGAATTCTCGGTCGCGAGGTGATTCTGGAGGGGTTGACGGCGGAATTTTCTTTAGTAAGCCTCACTGGGGCAGCCAATATAATACGTTACTACACTGCCAAAGCTGCTGTGTAGACAGGGGGTTTTGTTTGCGAGGCAAGTTTAAAGAAGCTCCCGTCAACCTGTGTAGAATTATCCTGCGCGGGTACGAGAACTATAGCGGACAACGTTTAGCGACACGCGCGCAGTAACAAACTCGACCTAATTCCCGTGGGCAAGGTAGAAAGTGCGGAAGAGCGCAGATTATGCGGACGCGCGCGGAAACTGCGGACAAACGCGGACTATGCGGACGCGCGCGGAAACTGCGGACAAACGCGGACTATGCGGACAAGCGCGGACGAACTTGTGATATTCCTGATGCGCTCAGGTGATGCTTGATGCGAGTGGGGGTGGTAGTTTAGTGGCGTCGCCGATGTCGAGTGCGGATAGCGGGTGATAGCGGTGGCTGAACGCTGGCAGTAACGACGGAGCGCACGAGTCTTTTCCGCAAGGCGGCGTTGACGACGGACGAAACGACGAGGAGAGGAGTAAAACCTGAGGCACGAGAACGACGAGACTTTGAAAGTGAAACCGCGTGGGTATGATATGATGATTTCTACTACGAAACAAGAGGGTTTATATACATTTTTACTATCTACCGAAGCGATGGAACTCTGAAACTTTTCCTGTATCCCGAGGTGCGTGTGTCTTTTACTGTCCCAATCCGTGCTTTTGAAAGGCGTCGTCCGATGCGGCTTAGTATACGAGCATTTTCATAGTTTTTTCTTCCGGTGTGTAACTCCGTAGTGGAACCCTGACCGTATTGGCGCTGTCCCTAAGGGCGGCTCGAATAGGTGTGCGACGGCCGTTGATCGACTTCCGGCGTCCAATTGCTAAGCGCTAGGGTATTCACTAGTGACCGTGAGCCGGTTGCCGGAATGCGCCCTTTTACGCTCGATGTAGCCGTCCGGTTGTATTCGTTGATCGACGCAATAGTCCGTGAAGTTTTCTTTTGGTTAAATAGCTTTTCCCGTCGATCGTATACGGATGCGGCTAGCGGCTCTTGATCGCGCGTACTCGGAAGGCGGACCTGCCTATTGCGGAAGTGGCTGTGCGGACTGCGGCGCAACTCCCAATGCGGCATGTGCGGTTTGTTTAGCGCGAAAGCTCGGACGTTGGTAATGCGACGGTTGGCAGATGAAGCTTCTACGGTTGGCGGCTTGCGCTGCGAGTGTGCACGCGGAGAACCGATATGCGACGCTGCGGACCTTGTTCGGAGTCAGTCAGATAGTTAGTGACGGGCTCAGTGCATGTGTATAATCCCGGTGACGATAGGACTCCTCTCGCATAGCATGACGCATACACGTGACGATGTCACTACACGGTCACAGCGGGACACCGCTCATCAGCGGGCTTTCGGATAATTGGGTGTGTGCGCCGGTAGTCTTCAAGTGTGGACGTTGCTCACTGGTAACGCGAAAGGGTACGGGTATGACTGCGACTAATTGGGGCTGCGCGAGGATATCTATGCTGGCACAGGTGCATTCCTAATGGATGGTGGCGGAAACGTCAAAGTAAGTGCGGCGACGGCGAGGCGCAAGTGGACCGGAGCAATTGCTTCCTCTTCTGTTCTCCTTTGATATACCTGACTGTCTAGTCAATCCACAGGCGCAGGTGACATTCCTAGCTTGATGGTGGCGAACGTCAAGCAAGGCGGGCGACGGCGAGGCGCCAATTGGCCGGCAATTGCCTCCCTCTCTGTCTCCTTATGATATATCTGACTGTCCAGCCAACTGCCGGGCGAACGTCAAGAGAGCGGGCAGCGGCGTCGCGACAACAAGTCAGAAAACGGGAGCAGGCCAACGCTGACCGCGGAGCAAGCTTTTGTTCATTTCGTTCCCCTGTCGTGAACGTGCTGAAAGCCTCCTGATATCTTCTCCCTTTTTGCCGTTGACTTAGCTGACATTCACTAGCGTAACGATGGTGAACGTCAAGAAAGGCGGGCGACGGGGACAAGTCACTGAACCGGAACTTGCATCATGCAAACGAAGCTTGTTTCTTTTCTTCCCTCATCAGCACGCTGATAATCCCTAAGTCCTGCATTTCCTTTCTTCTTCCCCTTGGCATAGCTGACCTTTCCAGATCAATAGCGGCCGAACTTTAAAGAGAGGCGGGCAACGACAAAGGGAGCAGTTAAGATGAGCATACTGGTGTCGGGGCCAGGCTTTCGTTCCCGTTCTTTCCATCCTTAGCGTGGCTGAAATTCTCAGATGCCCTGTCTCACCTCTTCTTTGTACTGGCCATCTCCCTTCAGTCAATTCTCGAAATCTCTCTCCATTCCGTACGAACCGAAAATCCTAGATGCGTCTGGCGCACCTCTCTTGATCTCGGATTCCGGAACGGACTCCCAGCAAAACTTCAAAAAAATTCAAAAGCATGAAAACCCGAAATCCGCATCTGTATCTGAGTTCTCTATTTTTCTCTTTGCTTGTTCATTACAAACCGGACGTGATGCAACTCAGGTGGACGATCCCGTATCCCTCAACGCATAACCGAAAAAGTGAAAAAACGAAAAAATCAGGAAAAAATTAATTAAAACGTGTTAAAAGACGGGGCGCACTTTCTCCTAATCATTTCTTTTCTCCACTTGCACAAAAGCTATCCTCTAGCGCATTAAGGCGGGTGTCAAGAAAGGGCTGGGCGACGCAAGGCACACAAGCCGCGAAAACAAGAGCATGGGTGAGAAAAATTTGAGAGACTGTTGACGTCCTGAAATCCTTTATAGATGCTTCTCTTTTTCTCTTCTCTCTTTTCTTTCGCCAATTGACACAGCTGACCTTTCTAGCTCAATGAACCGCAAACATCTATGAGAGGCGGGCGACATCGGATGAGGCTTAACTAGAGTAACAGGAAGCAACCAATACTCGAAGACATATCATTTCACTCTATAATCAACTGTTCGAACGTACCCTGGCCAGGCTCATCGTCTGAAACGGGGAGGAGGGGATCATGCGCATCAGTCTGCCAGACTGGCGCTCAATGATTCTTGACCCTGCGCTTCTGGATCTCTAAGTAGATAGTGTAGATACTTCCTAGGGAAGGTGGGAGGCGATCGAGTCCTCTTTTTCCTGCGTGCTTACCTTGCCGTGGGCCCTGGGCTTAGACCTCATGGTCGACCAAATGCACGTTAAATCAACTTACAGGTGAGTCCCAGAGTTCATATATTCTATGGGGCAGAGTTTCGTTACCATATCTCCTTCCCGCCGTTGGCTAAATGGTGATGAAACGCTGCTTGGGCACCGAGCCTGAACGATACATATTTTCTTCTACTTGCGAGGCTCGAACGAATCTGCCGGAAGAGCTGGAGGGTTTGTGCGAGCAAGGGCGACTGAGGCCGAAATCAGCGAGGTCCACCTGTCACACCAGTTTGAACCTTGAAGCGCAAATGTGATGAAGATTAACTTATGGGTAACTCGAAGAATACAAAGACTACGGCGGCGTAAGGAAACAAATTGAAGGACTGAATGAACTGCTATATCAATTGCTCGCTCGTCCCCCGCGCACCTTCGGACCTGGCCCATACGAGGACAAGTCACGTGTACTCAGCGCCTTCGCAATGGTGCCTGACGATTCAGTAGGAAAACAATCCGATACCTTTTGCTGTTACTTCCTGCGACTCGACTGGTTTGAAGCATCACGACTCGAAGCAGTCAACAAAAAGAATTAAGTTGCCTGAATATGATCTATCAGTCTCGCATGATTATAGTCATCATATCCACAATTGATAAAAAATCGCCTCACAAATCGCAGAGGCATGGTCTCGCACTGAGAAACCCAAGGTATTCAAACAGTTATAGTTTACCAATGGGCCCAGGGCGACCAACTCTCGAACCGTGTCATTTTAACCACGGTTTTCTGGGCGAACGTGAAGCGGTACCTGTTTGGAACCATTGGCCACAACACTCTTCTATCTGCAAACGCGAGCTGATGGCGGCTCAAGCACGATTGCTGCTTCGATGTATCTGGAGAATCGTGACAGCGTACAGATACGACAACATTCGGAAAAGTGATCACAAGGTCCTGATGTTGCGCGATACGTTCAAGGCAAGAGCTTTTCGGGAGCATTCTATTACCTTGGAAACCGTTCTATGACCCAGAGTCGTAATCCCCATTTTCACGTCCAACTCACTCCTAAAACAAGTTAGAACGGTTTTTGACATTAATACAATTTCCCGATCGCGCTCAATCAACCGAAAACGCTTCAACATTCAACATTGTACTCTTTTGCTCGGACGATCCGATCAATTCATTGATTTTAATGAAACGTGCCTCGGTGAAAATGGTAAGGTTGCGTCCATTGCGATGAAACACTTTTTGCAGGGTTGCTATGGCGCTGCTATTGTTGGGGGGCTATTACGTCACGCCGTTCCGAGGACCCTTGTCAGCTGCGGCCCTTATAATCGCTGCTGGATTGCCCGTGGTCTCGCGCACGATATGGGATGCCATGCGAACTTGGAAGGGCTGCTGATAAGAAGGCTCAGGACGATAATAAGGATGAAGGATGAAGGTTATTACGGCTGAAGGGGGGCGCCGGAACCCATACCTATTTACTGAAATTGCTCGCGAGGTCTCCACTTTCCGCACTGACTATCCTTATTGCATATAACGAATGCTACGTCCACGGTCTGATCCATCTAAGCGCACATATGAAAAGAGACGCGAAGTTGTTCGCAACTATCGACAATTTCTGGCCCATTGCGTTGATGAAGAACAGCTTTGCTTGACTTGCATATGCAACGCGGCGCTGATGACTTGCAGTTGAGCTACTTGAAGATGTCTGGGTTCCACGTGATAAAAAAGACCCAATGCTATGCCATTGAATTCGTGAGCTTCAAAATTCATTTCAAATTGACGGGCCGACATGTCTCAGCACTTAAAGAAATCCGTAATTTGCGGACAAAGTTTGGCCAAGGAATACAAGTATGTTTCACCATTGGCTGCCAGTGAGATCCCGGATGCGACGGCATATCCCATCGATGTGGATTTTTCATGATCGAGATGTGCAGTCGTCGGTAATGTTCAAAGTTTTAAGTCAAGGAACCATTTATGTCAGCTGCGCAGTCGTCAAAATCATTGGAAGGATGCAAGCAAAGCATTGAAAAAGTTGTACCCACACAAAAGAGCGAAGATGAAGATTTTTCGTGATTGTCGTGTTATGGCAGTTTTCTTCAACATTTTTTTTTTTTTTTTTACTTTTTTGAAACTTGAGAGATAGCGATCAGGTTCGTCTCACACGCCAAGTTATACATTATAATCAAAAATTTACTATAGACGGCTCTGAAATTGCAAACGAAATCTTCCCGGAAGGCAATGTCCGTTAATTTTTTTTAAGGGCGAAGGTGGTCTCGACTCTGAAATGATAATGAAAGATGAACGAGCAGGAAGGTATGGACATTAAATGCCACAGTATAATCCATTCCAGTTACCGTCTGTGCAATGAAATACTTTGCCTGCCGCCATGGTCACTTGCATTCACTCCATCAACCTGGTTTACAGTCACTACGAACGCCAATGTATCGATTGGGGTCTGGGGAAACAATGGGGACTAATTGAACAAAACATGTTTTTTGCCGTGCCAACATCGCAGTACTGTATATCTCATGTCTATTAACACTTTCCAATATCTGTTTTCCCTCTATTCGAAAAAAGGAAGCTAAAGATAACTCTGTTAATTTCCGCTCGAAATCCCGTGAGGCTGTGTGACAAATTCTGTGACCGTGCCAACTGCCAAGTGCAGAACGCCATCGAATCATACATTCACAAGCCAATGTCCCCCGAACGCAGTGGCTGCCGAGCATCGACATCGACGTCGCTTGGGAGCAAAGAGCAATCAAACTGATTCACTCAAAGATACCTCCCTAACTGTACCAACGACGTTCTTGCCCATAATATTGTCCTGCATTTCGCAGACCATGGAGCCCGTAGCATTCCCGTATTTCGAAACTACGAAAGACCTCCTCAGCTTTGCACGTCGCGTGTTCTGTTCACGTTGGCGCACGTTGGCATCAGTACATTCGAACTATGGACAACGTCTTGTCTTGTTGGCCGTGGATATGACATCGGATTCAGTCTACTTTACCCATGAATGGCTCTTTACGCGCCGGCGAGCTCTTCCCATAGAGCTTATCGCTCCGAATCCATGGTTCATATCGGATGATTGACGCAGCCAGGATCATCCAGGATACTGTCTTTACTTCAAGCCTTGGATCAAGAGCTCCACATTGATCTGACTTTTTCGTCAGTTCAAGCGTTTATCAAATTCCCCGATTCCATTTTACACACGTCGAGAAAGCTCGAACTCGAGTTCGATTATTACGAAGTCAGGGAGCTTCTTAGCACTGGACCAGTCACTTCACCAGACTATAACGATCACTGGTCCTTGGTAAAGATTCTATACATCATTTGATTCGGACCTCTCGAATATTTCTTGCCATGGAGTCAGTTGCATCCTTGGAGCTTTAACTTCAAAGCTAGAGACCTGAATACCGGTCCTTTGAAAAATTGCGACAGACACCATTACTACAGGAACGCCGACTTTGTATTCAAACCAGCACTTCCCATCCCTTGGCTCCATGGGAGAAGTTAACCATTTCTAGCTTGCGGTGCTCTGCTTCAAATTCTTGATCGTATCAGAACACTACCAAGTCTCCGTAAATCATTGCCCCTTCCTTGTCGAACTCAGTCATAGAAGCAGAGGATCGTCAAAAAGAAACATATGAGATATCAAGCAACAGTACAACTTGCAGGATCGAGGAGCTCTCATTTCTTGATCCTACAGTTCCCGCTCTTCTATCCTGAAGGACACCTAAGCTAACAGAGACTTTGGATAAGTGGAGACACAATAGACGACGATGCAGATTGCGGGTCTGTCAACGGCATCCCTTGGCCGTTACCTCAGAGAATGATGATTATCTGGCTTGTGATATCGATCATACTGCTGCACATGGTGAGATGCGCAGAGAACAGTTGACAGGCGATCGAAATCATGGATTAAGCCCAGGAGGACGTTCGCCGATTCAAAGAGGTCTGGTGGGGTTACTTTTACCATTAGTTTCGGTGCAAGTGCTATGACCTAATTTCGACGTCTCCGATATTTTAATTTGTGCATTCTCGGTACACTACATTTTTTTAAAACTAGCACTCTTTATTCCGGTTCAGACGCGCTATTTTTACCCGTTGTTTTGCTGAGAATCGGCGACGATAGTCAAGTTCTTTTTGCGAAACTTTTTTTTTCGGAAATTTCCGGCGGCGTCACGTATCTTGAAAACAAAATAATACTGTGAACTTAATAATTATGTCCACTGTACCAAACATTGATTTATAACAATGATTAGATAAGATCGGATAGATCCGAGATGTCCCCACGGTGGTGCGGAACACATCGTGTATGCAATCGGATTACATCCTGTTGCAACAGATAAGAAACAGTATTGCAGAGGGCTGTGGTGCTTGCACAAGATATAAGAGAGACCCACTGCAAACCTGTGCCGGCATCGTGTGCTGTTCACACGCATCCACTCCTCTGGCAGGTAGCAATGATGGCATCCCGCTTCGCATCTTTCCTCATCCTCTGGTTCCTCTACTTCTGCACGGCGCCCCCAACCCTTCGATAAAAATCAGCCTGGCAACTTACCCAGTGGATCCGCAATCATTACATCACTGAGGATACACTGGCCAACTCCACGATGTTCAACTACTGCACTTGAGTCAGTCAGTGTCGTCGGCCAACCAATCGGCCACCACTTTCCGACGTCAATCCCATTCTGACAGGAGTCGTACCAACCACTGAATTGGCGCAATAATGCTTCACGATACCACAAGGCTCAAAATATCGGCTCATACCATTTAATACTGAACCATTCAGAATGCTACCCGTTAAGATGGGTGCGCAACACATTCAATAGACCGGGTCGTTTGTCTCGCCACATTGGCGACATTAATTTTCTGTAAAAAAGCAGCAGTATCATCGATGGGCCACTTCAGTTGCCCTAGTGCCAGCGTCGGGTGAAATTGGAATTCTACATCGTTGACAAAAACTGTTAGGCACTTCAATTTACCCTTTTTTTCGTACGCATCCGAACTGCCAAATGTAGGATGAGCTCGCTCGAACACACTTGGTGCTTACAAGAGAACACCAGATATTTACTCACTCGTGCAGGGCCAGCTTCCTCCCCTCTCTCCTCCAAAATTCACTAATGCACTTCAGACTGGGTCCGCTCGCACGCGCCAAAGAACCGACTTCGGTGTTCTTACAAAAAGGTAACATCATCATCTCAGAAAATAGACGACATGAGCTTGGCCCGGCCCTCGGCACCGAATGCCGACTTCATATGTGGCAAAGAAAACTGGCCACCGGAAGACATTGCGACAATATGGTAGACAATCGGTGTTCTTTCTCGACCCGTAACACGTCTGACTTTCCAAATGTAGGACCTGGCAAGGATACCAGGGGGGACTTTCGATATACAAGCGACTTGAACATGGAATTGGATGAGGCTGGTATGTGTGCGGCTGTTATGATATCAACCTGTTGACGTCGAGGCATGGATTTGTTAAATAAGGTGCTCGTTCCGGACGTTGTCCACCGTGTATTTACGCAAGTTGAATTATTTATTGAATGTGTATAGAATATACAAAACCCTGATGTTGCAGAAATACTGCCGCTTGTGCTGAGCTCGAAACAAATAAAGATGTGGAATAAATTCTCTGATCATTTTTACCTCAAGGCCGACAGCGTTCACCTTCTTTGCACCTGCTCCCTCCTTCAGGCCCATTTTCACTTTCAGCAATGGAGAATAGCCTTTTTCCCTATATCATGCTCTGCAGAGGAAAAGGCATTCCTTTCGGTAATACGGAGGCCCGCATTGTGCCAATTGTAAAAACTGCGAGCCAGATAATGCCACTCGGGCAGCAGAACTCCTAAAGTGCTCTCGATGTAGATACCCTCGAATGATGCTGCGTATGTTGGCGGAGCAGGTATACGACGGGGTTTGATGTGAGTTGACGTCGTTGCAGATCTTGGTGTTGTCGTTGCTTTTTACAATTACATGCACGCGTTTAGCTGGTTTATGACTATGAGTGTCATTGATAGACACCGCCCCCCGCCTTGAGTTGGCCTTTGAACCGGTCCAGTCAGGTCTCGATTTTTTCAAAGGATATTCCGCAAAGTCTTACGACGTAGGACGAAGGTTGGGACGCAATATAATGCGCCTCCGAACTGCCTGCCGTTCACTTTGCCTTTGATTTTGTCACCTTGCAGACTAAATGAGCCCAGAGCTGTTTTTCACTGAACCCCTAATAAGCATGTCTGCCTGACATGAAGGAAGCGTAGAGCAATACCCTGTTTTTTGTGCTATCATCCTGCGCGGGGATATTTTGTGCTATCATAAGATAAGCGCGGGATTGATGTCAGGTCAGGCAATGCCAACATCCCCATTAAATAATAGTGCAGAGCGGCATGCCATTGAGGACCTCTATTAGCACTCTGTGTGACACGAAAAGAAGCGTAAAGCAAGTACCGGCCAGTGCTATCATACTGCGAGGGGCGGAAAAAACACTGCCGACGCGGCGGTAAGACGTCAAAAAATGCAGTTTGCAAAGGAGAATATCATGGAGAAGGATGATTAGATCTGAGGAGTTGGAGAAGCAATGAACACCCTAAGAGATGATGTAGGGCCCAGAGCTTTTACATGCCAAGCGGGGGTTGCGGGCATTTCGCATCTCCATGATACGGAGAACTTTGACGCAAACTTTCGCTTGCAGCGTAATTGATCTGATGATATGACCCTGCCAGATAACTGAGTGGTGAGTATGATGTATGATGGTACGTACGGAAGCCCGCAGGAAGGCGTGTCTGGTTCGCCGAGCAGGTTTGGCGTCCGGACACCCTCCCTAAATATGGCTTTCGTATTGCTACATTAAAGAGTGTAATTTTCACCTTCCTGTGATTCCAGGTGCGGGTATCCAGAATCTAATGTTGCGACGTGTATAGATGGGTCCGGATTTTGATAGAATTGTTCTGCTGCCATTTTCACAGACGAAGTATGACTAGTGGTGGCGGATGAATTCTCGCAGGTTAGGGCACCAGGTTGCGAGGTGGACGTTACGGGAGGTGCGGTGGGAGGGCTGACTGGCAAGGTAATGATCCCCGGATGGAAGACGAGTGGGCGAGCTCGATTCGGTTGAGTTGCCATGACTGCGGAAGAAGTTGGAGAAAGTCGTGGCCAGCGTAGTAAAAAGCCGGCAGTGACACTAGAGACATTTTTGATCATGGGTATATTCCAGTGGTAGGACGGCGAGGGTGGCATCGTGCCAAGCAGACTTTGGGGGCGAAAAAGAGAGGGGAGGGTGAGTGGTGCACCTTCGGAAGGGTACTTAAAGGTTGTGGATGGCCATGTTGGAAAAAGTAGGCTCTAATTATTCAGCTGACCACGATGTTGGAGAGCAAGGGAAGAGGTGGAGGTGGAAAGATGTCGGCATAGTTGGTCCAAGAAAGACGGCGGAGGGGCTTGGAGTGAGTGAGGGAAGTGCTGTACGCATACACGCTTGTGAGAACCGACCTGTATTCGGTGTAGATTTCAAGGTAGTGCGCGTTGTCGATGAGCGCAGCCCTTTTTGGTCGTGGATGAAGCACGAGTCCACCCTCCCTGTGCAAAGCTTGTTTTTTTTCACACTGCAAACGTAGCGGGGCTCCAAGGACATCGGAATCCAGAGTTTTCAGTTTTGAAACATCCCTCGGATATCGAGAATCTACAGGCCAAAGTTTCACTTCCAGTGATTGAGTGCCCGTACTTTGTGTTGGACCAACATTTCCCTGCTCACGTGAATCCTCCAATCTGCACACACGCCAGGGACTCTGAATACAGCTTCCGATGCCCACCTCTTGCTTCCCACAATATCCCGCAAACGAATCAGGTTGACGTCATATTATCTGGGCCTGAGGGGGCAGAATGAAGAAGCAAAAACGCTTCCAAGAGCAGAGGTGTCACTGGGGCACGGGGCTCAGCGCACCCTGGCGATATGCTCGTAGTTCTACCTGGTCGATTGGAAGGGCGGTGCCGGGCAGACTGGGTTGGTTCGTTGCGTTTACGATTCTCGCTGTCGATCGTCACAATCACTCAATATCGCTCCAAAAACATTACAATTGCACCGCCATTCGCACCCCTAGGTGGCGTTACACGAAGACGTTTTTCGGCGCCATTTATTACACCGTTCAGACGGGTTGAACGCACCTTGACAGCTCTGTACACCCAGGCCCCAACACTATTTCACAGGTCCCTAGATCTCCCCGCAAGGCAATGAGAGTGCTGCAAATACGTCATCGCAGACTGT